>JBBPSD010000373.1:0-27662 GCA_038093415.1 Xerocomellus chrysenteron | reverse complement strand
CTGCTACCAAACATGCTATCCTTTATTTTGCGGGTACTGCGAGGCGCGAGTGTATATGTAGTACTACATCATGAGATATTCGCGCCTGTACCGTATCCCCGAATACCTGACGACAGAAGGAAGAGTGTACATTCAATCCATAACACGACTGACACCACCCACCAAGCAAACCTTAACTTCACAGTTTATAGTTGATGATTAGATAACATTTTCACACTCGACAGTGCTCGTTTACAGGTGCCTGAACATTTGCCATCGACAAAAACCCTCCTTCACTACCGTGGGAGTCGGGGATGGATCAGTAATTTTGTAGAAGTCTTATTTGAACTTACTGCTCGATTCCCCTTCTGTCAACGTCACCTCCATTCAAATCGTATTGGATTGCGCCCATAATACTGTTGCCTCCGAGTCCTTTTGCCTGGTACATGGGAGTGGTCAGAGTTCCTACAACGTAACAATCCACCCTAATTACTGTCACATGTTTTCTCAGTTCTGATCAATCCCCCCGCATCGTAAGTTTCGTTTCTTCCATTCCTCTGAAGGTTTTATTAGGCTCTCTCATCGACCGATGGGCCTTCTCAGCCACCAGAGAGTGTGTCTTGCAGCATGGTTTCCTTTACTTGGAAAGGCCAGGAGTCGGGATTGGCCTCTTGTTGGACGCCCGGACTCGGATAGTACGCTACCCGGATGGCATCTTTGACGGAAGTGCCGAGTCAGACTTCCAAGCTGTCCAAACAGCACTTACCACTTGCTGCCCAAGTTATCAAGAAGAAACTTGTTCGCGAAGCTAAGCGGCAAGCCTACCAGCGGTTTACATGTCGCTTCCCTGAACTCGAACCAAGCCAGATCATCGGCTCATATTCAGTGGTCAGATAAGCATATGTGGGTGGGTCGAATGGTACTCCACTCGCCGTGACGGTCGCGGTCACAAGCAGGACATCATCTCCGTCCAGCAGGTGTCCGATAGCCTCCAATTGGAAGTCGTGCGTGTCAGTGGGCATGATTTGTCGCAGGATGTGCCAGCAGACAGCGTGATCACTTTATTAGATGTACTACATATGCCATAGTACGACTCAAGTGGTATTTACTTCCGGCGGTGATGCATCCTCAATGCATCCGACTCAGAGTCATGCCGGAGGACTGCTACTATGGACGAGTGATGCATGTATGCATGTATGCCAAATGGTACAACAAAACTGGCAGAAAAAAAAATGATGCATAAGCTTTGCATCGCTCATACAGACCAAGTCGCATGCGTTATATGCTCCAGAAGCTTATGGACCCAGGGTATAGTCAAATTGCATCAAAATGCCATTGCAGCCTGGTTTGCTGCCAGACCCGCGGTGTCATCCGTGATGAACCCTCGTATGAATGTCGGCAGCTCCAGAATCATGCGAGACTCGAGCGACTGCCAGGTGGAGGTTGCGGATCATCGGATCAGGGGGTAGGACTTTACTACAGTCAGCGCCCTTCCCAAAGATGATTTCTTCGCCATCCTTAAGCTTAGTGAAGGGTGAAACTTCTTTGGCTCGAACAATTCGATAATAATATTTCCCCTATCTCGTATGTGAATTTCAGATCTCAACTAAATCGAAGAATTTACCTGATTGTCAGCTTCGATCCCCCAGGCCAAGCACTCATCCATCGAATCATGAGCATCATTTTGAATATTCAACGCATTGCAAGGATGGTTTATGTATTTCTGGATGAACTCTGCGTTCAACTTGCCACCCGTGAACGCTTCAATTGCGGAATGTGTTTCAGTCTAGATAAATACTATATAAACAATCGAAAGAGCATCATACAAGTGATCAACATTTACCTTTAAGTGGACTGAAAATGGGATTATATGAGCACAGCGAGCCTTCACTCACAACGGGTGAACGAAAGATGCACCCGTGAGAAGGCACTTGTAGCCATCGCGGAGAAATACCTAGGGCAGGTGTTAGCCAAAGGAGGGTGGCCTCAATCAATTAGTTAAAACGTGCCAGATCTCTCAAAGTCGACTGGCTCCCGCGATTAATGACTGGACTTAACAATCCCCTAATCTCCTTGATACGCTGGAGATTTGGGGACAGATGGCAGGTATCTTGAGGAGTTTTTTTGCCACCCGGGTTTTGAACTTAGAAACGCGGAACATCAGAAAATATTTGAGTTTAGTGACGAAACCGGCGTACATGCGATCACTAGATGCGAATAGTAGTGGGTGGCAAGCTGGGTAAGTCTAGTGAGGTCGGTGCCTGGTTCCTGAAGTTGTTGGTGGACCGTCACTGCCCAGTCACTTGGATCATCGGTGGAAGTAGAGTCGCACACTCGTTCAGCTTTGAAATTTGAAACATGGTCAGCAAGATCAGCTCAGGTTGAAGAACGAAACATTGAACCTAAAGTTTTCACAACTGAAATTCCGCATTTACCCAGCTCTACCAGGAACTCTCTAGCAATGGTATCAGGAGAGGGAGCGTGGTGTATCAGAGCTTCCAGTAAGCGATGTGCTGGCACGTGGAACTTCGTTGAGCTCTCTACTCCAGCTCGTGTGGCCGTTCCCAGAGGAAGGTTATCGGTGGACACATGTTCTCTCATCAGCTGCAAAAGCGCTATGGGATACGATGCGAGTGGTCTCGAATCCATCTCTGATTGCATATAAGTTTATTTGGTAAAGTGGGGTAGGGACAACCTGGACAGCTGCGGGAGGGGGAAACAAAGAAAGGGTGGGGCGTGACGATGCTCGCCCGATGGCTTAAGTATCCTGCGGTGAACGACAGGGACTTAGCAAAGAACCCTGGCTTCGGCGTCGGCCCGAGCCATTGTGCGCACGGGATTCAGACTTATTCTGAATGGGGTGCTCTAGTCACCCAAGCCATACCTAATACTTCGAGATTAGAAGCCTGAGATAGCCGTTCTAATCATGGGGCGCTCACAGGCTCCGCTCAGAGACCCCTCGGCGCTAAGCAAACACGACAGCATCTTCAAGTTCTTTGACTTGGTCTACAGGTAGTCAAGTCTCTCCTGCCAGGGGAAACAGCGCCTTGAATGACCGAACCCAACGGGGTCATCCTGTCGTGCTTCTTGTCGCCGCCACCACCTACCTTGTTCCCTTTCACGTTTGTCTTGACTTGGTTCATGTTCAGGTACGGATGCGTCAATATTATACTCTTCGTCATGCCAACTGTCTCTGATCAACTCAAGCAGTATCTCCTCGTCAACCCCCACCACTGATCTCCGAAAGACTCTCCCTAGATATTTCTCCTCCGTGTGCGGTGCTCCATATGTCCTCTATATCAACGTGCTGACCCGGACTCTGACTCTCAGTCGAACGCGGTGTCAGACGTCTACTTTGCTTGTACCTACCCATCCCCAGAATCGACGATTTGGGATTGGCGTCGACAGCAACACATGCCACCGCCTGGTTCGTTCCCTGAAAGAACAGCATCTTTCGAACCCCAACCCCATCAGACCAGTAAAAAAATAGAAACAGCGATGCACGCTCACGCAGACACATGAGCACCTTGTCCCCCTCGGACCATCCCAACATCCTCCTCGAGATCGCCCGCGTGAATGGGGGAGAGAGGCAACGACTTGAATATACCCAGGGCCTTGCTGGTACCAAGGAGTATCATTTTCAAATACGGTGATGGTGATGGTGCATGAACTTGGGTCTCAGCCCCGTTTCCATCTACTAGGCATTGGAGTGCGCTTTCATTGAGGGCTCGGGATGTACCTTGACATCGGATCTGCGACCAATGTGATCGAGTAGCCCCGATTCGGCGCACTTCGTCAAAGGCAACCGTTGGGTTTGGACTACATGCCCACATAAGTCCCACAGTCGGCAAATGTCCTCAAGTAACTGTGCAATGAAGCCGAATAAGCGAGCCCCATGCATGCGGGTGGGCAAAGGGATAAGTTGGGAAAGGACCTTTATGGCGAGTTCAAGGAGTACATACGAAAATGTGAGGACACCATCGTGCACATATGTCATCGAACCAGATGGGGATGACGTCTGGCAGCGGTGATCACCGTCTTGTGTCGACTCGGTGCACTGAGTGTCTCCGGGACCTGTGTGCTCTAATCACTCTGGAGATGAGAATTTCTTTGCGCCGTTCCGTGGTCTGTGTGAACTAGTACTGTTGTGGCGCCACGCCGGGCAGGATTGATTGGTCAGCGGGAAACCATGCGCACCTTCGGCATGAGAGAGATCCATCTCTTCTCCTTGATCTCTAGACCTCTATTGCCGAAATCTCTCTCTCTTTCAAACTGCCAATCATCATCGGTTGACCTGCCTTCTTGACGATGGCTTGATAGGTGTGGGTTCGTCAGTGAGGTCCCCGTTCTGGTGAGCAAAACTATGTTCGTCCGTTCCCGTTAGCTCATTCGGCTCTCCGAAGGTGGCAATATGACCGCTGAATCTCCCTGGACCCCAGGATTGACTTCGAGCTTATTTTTTATTTTTTATACTCTACGGGTAGTCAGGTAACCAGCCCGTTTACGAAGTAAGCAGTTGATAGACTGACGGCAGCCTCATAGAAGGGCTGGGTCCCAGACTATTCAACGGGGAGACTATGAATATGTAAGCGTTGCCAGCTCAGGATGGGGTACAGGCCCACAGTGATGAGCAGGCTATCATGGATGCAAGGTCTGAATCATTTCCCTCCATATAAGTATAAGAAGTGGAGAACCCCCATCCCGTCTCGTACCATCATCTCACCGAACCATCCATAGAAGCTATGGTAGCCTCAGGCAAACATTTTCCTTCAGAGTTCATGGAGGACTCACCCATCTTTTCTCCTTTGTCGTATACTGCCTCTGTGTCCCCTCTCGGGACTCCCCCCTTGGAAGCAAAATTTCATCCTTTTGCCCCGTATGATCGCCAAATCGACAACGTGATATTCGACCTTCGTGGCGTGTTACTTACTTGGTCAGCCAACACGAACACTTCCATCTCACCCCAATCTCTACGCTCGATTCTATGCTTTTCAACTTGGTTTGAATATGAGAAGGGTAATCTATGCGAAGAAGAGGCTTACGGTCTCGCCGCCACAGAGTTTTCTCTGGGTGCCTCCGAAGTCGGTGCCGTGCGTTTTGTGCAGCCCGAGCCTGAGACTCCTTCAGAATGACCCTTCCATGGTCACTCTCCTTCATGAACTCAAAGAAAACAGTGACATCCGGCTGTTCGTCATGTCCGGTATTTCCGCACCAGACTGGGAGGCTCTCTTTGAGCGCGTCTTCACGTCTGCCGCGGCGCGCGAACGCAAGCCGAACCTCGGATACTTTCGCCACGTCACTGGAATAGACCCTCTTCGCACTGGGTTCGTGGACGCCGAGTTGGAGAGCGTGATATCGGCGCGATCCCTTGGGCTCAAGGGCACCGTCTTCACGTCGTATGACGAAGTCGCTCGCGAGGTGAGGGCGCTTGTGCGGAACCCGATAGTTGATGGGGAGTAATACCTGCGCGACCATGCAAAGGAGATGAAATCAGTCACTGACACCGGTGTCATTCTTGAAGAGAATTTTGGGCAATTCCTCATCCTCGAGGCCACGGGCAATCCGAGCCTTGTTGGTTCCATCAAGTATCTCCATGGCTAACTAAGTTCTTCAAATGTACGGCCCTGTCATTTCTCTTGTCAGAAACAACGACCAACTATACGTTTGCGCTATCGGGGGGGTTCTCGCTACAGCATCTTACCCCTGCGACCTCGACACGACCTTCATCGCATGTTTGATGTCGGATCACTTCTCTCCGGAAGCGAAGAACGACATCATGAACGAGATTGTAACACTCATAAATAAGGATGGCATTATCCAGACATACTTTGACACCACGCGCCCCTGAATTGGTACGTTTTCAAACATACAACCCGTCGTACACCCACCTATGGTGCTAGAATACAATAGATCCTGTTGTATGCGTCAATGTGCTCCACCTTTTTCTACTCCAACGGTCGTGGCGGCGAGCTCCGGGAGACCTTTAACTGGGTTTACGTGGTTCTGAAGAACCGAGCATACACGAACGGAACCCGCTATTACTATGGTCCCGACCCCTTCCTTTACTTCCTATCACACCTCCTCTCCGTGTGCATCTATGTTCGTCAACGAATCGGCCAACTATTCGCCATGCGCATCCACGCCGCAATCGTAGTCGATTTGTGCGATAGCCGAGAGATTACGAGTGGCTCGGGAGGATGCAGGAGGTGGATGGATCATGGCCAATAGGATGGATGTGCAGGATTGCTGCAAAGGACATTTGATCAGAAATAAGGGTTTGACGACAGCGTTCGCTTGGCTAGAGCCCTAGTTGTTTTCGTAGTGTCACCGGGCACCGGGCACCGAGCATTGGTGGCGATGCCTAGTCTGGTCACCAGACTAGGCGATGCCATGGGAATTTGAAGTCAGGATAACGGGTTTACGAAGTCAACATACCCTCCAAAATCCACCCATGGCACGCAGAGGGCGTCGAAGAACACGATCGTGCCGAAGACACTGGCCATCTGGGTTGAGCGCGAGCATGGTAATGAAGAAGAAGCATGCTCACCGTGACGCGTACTAAGTACTAAGTGTCCTGGTCGAGAACGCCCACTTACTCTGCCGTGAGGATGGTATGACTAACTCAATAAACATCGTATGTAGCGCCAGCAGGCTTGCGATGAACTGGGAGGAGTCGTTGTGCCTGCTCCGACAACCATTAAAATTGTTCGGGCTGTGCATACAATGAAGAAGGAAATAAGTGACGAGCAGAAAGAAAGCAAATCAAATCTTGATCGTACCCACATGAACTCCCAAGCCACTCTAACATGCAGTGATCCTTGTCACCGACCCTGGACTCATGCCACGGAAACAATCCACGATTCGATCAGGGGAAATAGAACGTGGGTACCACATATATCGAGGGAGGACAGCAAACGATGACCACAAAAATGGTGATACGCCACTTATGATGCCATGGCTATGCCCATTTTATCGGCTCACACCGCACGGAAATGGGGACGGGTGTGTGGCGAAGCACACTGATGTCCTAGCTCACATCCCGTACTTCAGCCATGATGTGCATGTGCGGAACTGACTATGCTTGTCCCAGCCCATCCCTAGAATCGACGATTTGGGGTTGGTGCCGACAGCAACACGCGCCACCACCTGGTTCGTTCCCTGCAAGAGTCACATCTTTGGAACCCCAACCCCACCAGACAAGTAAAAGAAATATAAACAACGATGCACACACACGCAGACGCATGAACGCCTTGTCCCCCTCAGACCATCCCAACACCCTCCTCGAGATCACCTGTGTGAATAGGGGGGAGGGGCAACGACTTGAATGTACCCAGGCCCTCGGCAAGTCATGCCTTGCTGGTATCATGAAGTATCATTTTCGATTACGGTGATGGTGATGGTACACGAACTTGAGTCTCAGCCCCGTTTCCATCTAGGCATTGGAGTCGGACATTTTCAATGGGACGGGACGCACCTTGACGACACGTATCGGATAGCCTCGAGTCGGTGTACTTTGTCAAAGGCAACCATTGGTTTAGGACTACACGCCCACATAGGTCCCGCAACCCGCGAATGTCCTCGAGTAACCATGCATATGGGTGGGCGAAGGGATCGCTAAGTTGGGAGAAGAACCCAGGGAATCAGAACAAGGAAGGCGGAAGGGGTGCAAAGATACCGGAATGTTCTTTTCTTTTAGTTTATGGCGAGTTGAAGGGGCACGTACGAAAACGTGAGGATACCATCGTGCGCATATGTGATCCAACAAATGAGGACAAAGAAAGCAGCAGCAGCCACCGTCTTAGGTCGAATGGGTGCACTGAGTGTCTCCGGGACCTGTACTATAACTACTTTGGGGATTTCTTTCCGCCGTTCCGTGGTCTGTGCGAACCGTTGTGGCCCCACGCCGGGTAGAATTGGTTGGTCAGCGGGAAACCATGAGTTCCTTGGTGGTAATGTCGATCGTCGATACCTTCCGTCTTCTAGAATCAATGCGTACCGCCGTTGACCAGGGAAAAGTAAACTACACGTACATGTAATACGAACATAAAATATGAAATAATGGAACTTCCGAAGTTCGACTTGACTTGGGATTTCCGAGCTTCGCGTCTTGTGGACGTTGTTGGTTGCAATCTCCCATTCTAAAGAGCACAATAGAAATACTCGCCGTATGATCGGTCCTTGCCTCAAACGTCAAACCTTGGCGAGCCCACTGAACCCCCTGAGCGCGAGTCTTGAACTTGCGTTGAACTGTTTGAGAAGGCTGGTTGAACTTTCCGCGTTGGCGTTTCAGTAACATCGTGCGCGTCCGTTAAAAGCTTTTGTCGACGGTGTGGCCTGAAATGTCTGGATGGTGAACAACGAGCGTGAAATATGTAGCTAAGTGGGCCATCAGTGGCGGGCAAACACGCCATTGGCAGAGGAGGCAATGAGTATGCACGCCGTCTTGTTGCTTCAGGACGAGATGGACGATCCGCCAGTCCAGAGTTGGGGCCGCAATGCTCCCGCAAATTTCGCTTCCATCGTCACTGTGCTGCGGCGCGCAGTGACGGATGAATTTAGATTGATCCGGGCACCCTGGACCCTACGCCGCGCGCCTGCCAGTGATCAGACGGCCAACGGTTGATCGAGGCGTTGGCAAGTACCCACACACAGCCACCGTAAATTTCGGTTTCAAGTTGTTGCAGCCCAAATCCGCAACCATATCTCGCATCATGGCAGGGCTACTAGTAACATTCACTTTGATTTATCGAACTCAAGAAAGGTTGCTGTAACAGCGCTGGTCACCGAACCTGAGAATACAACTGCCCCCCGACATCAAATATGGTATCATTTTGATTTTTTTCATCCTCTGACGCTCATTGATCACATGGGTGACCGCTAACATGATCGGGTTTACGACACCTGGCTGTCCTCTCACAATGCCGCGAGGCGGAAACTAACTGATATTACTTCAAACCATAGGTCTTTACTCTCAGATCCCCCCCTCCTTTCTCAATCAACACCATGTTCGCACTTCCCAAACTCCTTCAGCACCGACATAGCCCTTTCTTCATGCATTACGGACCGTCATTAATAATGTTCATGGCGGTTTGCGTATTAGTTGTCCTATCATACGGCCTCACGCAGGTTTACATGGGTACCAATTTTGTGTTCCCAGTGAACTTGACCGACACAATCTCCGTTTGGGGTGTGAGTGGTGAACCTGGAGTGAGTTGGCTTTGAACCCATTAACGTGTCACTTATTGTTGGAGTATGCAGGCTGTATTGTTAGCGGCCTTTCAATGTACTATTTGTTATCAAGTTGAGACTCACTCGTCTTGATTGCACACAGTGTCGCAGATGTATTTTCTGTGGACGTGGTCGGCCAAACGTTGTCGGTACGTTCTTTTCATCAGGAACAACAATAATCAATGTGACACTCCCATTTCATAGGTCCACTGGTCCCTTGCCGGAGGATGCGGACGGGCTTACACTCACGCATTGAATGGTAGTTGTTTGCAGAATCGATTCATGGAAGATCTGGCACTTTACCTCAACGAGTGAGTGACACGCTCATCTTTATATGCCTTCTTTACCCATGGAAAATACCATGCTAGGAATGCCACTTCGAATTGGAATACGACGGCACCAATTGGTATCTTCAAAGCCTCAGCAATCGAGGATCCACCCCCTGTGAGTTATATCAAAGGAAGGAGGTAGTCATCTTTTTTCTTCTCGGTAATTCTGTCCTGATAGTTCCCTTCACCTTAGCATGGTTCCTCATCAGGTATTCGACACGATTATTTCCATGGACCCATTTCTTCCATATACCAACAACATAAAGGGGTCCACCTTGTACTACCCGTTCGATAGGTGAGTAACTCTACGAGCAAAGACATGACACTAAGAGTGCATGATAGATTTAGCAGTTTCGTGTCCCTACTTGCAATCAATCCTGCGAACAATTCAACAATCCCGATATCGGGTGTCATTGGGTATGGAACTGTCGTGAACTGGAATGCAGTCGCCCTCTTCTATCCGACAACAATTGGTCAGGAGACCCTGTACAGCATCGCACTCTTCGCTTGGCGTCAGGCAATGATTAGGGCCTTTGTAATTCTCGTCATAGTCACGAATTGTAGGCAGTCTGAAACTCATTTTGACAGTGGATTGACAGTGTATCACAGGGCTATTATCTCTGGCAGTCATGTGGATGACGTGGCTAGTCCTTTTTAAAGCCAACATTGACAATGGCATTATCCTAGCATCTACTGCCAGTAAGCGAACCTTCTTGGCATCGGGATGTCTTACAGACCGTTTGTAGTACTGTTTGCGATTCCTCAGATCAGAGCAACCATGCCAGATGCTCCACCATTCGGTACGCAAATCCGTTGAAGAATCATACTACCACTTACTTTGAATTTCCAGGTGCTTTCATTGGTAAGTAAATATCTTCCTGGAGTCTGTTCTTTGCATGAAGATGACGACTGGCAGACATTGGTGGATACTTTTTGAACATTTGTCTTGTCAGCGTTTGTGTATGTGCAACCTTGCCGTGTGTCTCCGTATTGGCTGACTGGCTTGACATCCAGACTTCTGTCCTCCTCTTCTCTCAGCTTCGATACCGATACTTGCTGCCAAGTACACTTCCGGAAAAGTCGAACTACAAGGAGGAATTGTCTCCGGCAGTCGAGGATTACGAGTAATGTTACAGTAATGTACATGGCGGCCCATTCACAACACAGTGGGCGATCTTTAAACTGGTCCTTAATCGGACATAAGGTTGGACGAAAGGTAAAAATAGGCCTATTGTCTGATCTTTAGGCCAGGATTAAAGTTTGCCCATCGTAATCTCCCCAAAAACGATATGGTTTGTTCGGATCGGATCTTACGGTGGCATTGTCAAACATTTCTGTTGCCTTCAGGCTTCTGGCATGGATGCCGGCTTATGAGTGCTGATGGTGTGGCTGAGTGATCTGAATCACTGCGGAAACCAAAAAGTAGTTAAACTCATCAAGACACAGTTACTTTTTCGTTCCGCAGTGATTCTTTAGTGCATACTATATCGTATTATGAAGACTCTAGCGCTCACGCTTCGTATGATAAATGCAGCCTGCGGTTGTGGTGAGTTACTTGTTCATTTGATCCCCCTCGCTGCTCATCAATAGAATACGGGCTGAGCGCACCCGGCGGTTCCAGTCTTTTGGCAGGTTCATGCTGCGTAGACCTGCTAGGCTCGCCATTCTCCTCTCCATTCTGGCGCTACTTATACTAGGAGTGTCATTTTCTGTCAACTACATTCGATCCAACTTCGTTGGTACATTCGGCCCTGACAGTGTTTATGCCAATAATAATGGCAGTACTTCACTTGATGGGGTGAGTTTGCCATTGTATAGATATGTTCATTCGATCGTCAACTATTGTATAGGTCGCCCTGTAGGATTCCCTGCATTTGCGGTGGCAGCCTCACGTATTAAAACCGCTGTTAGCCTAGCAACTATTTGGTCAGTCGATCTAAATTCCAGAACGATGTCGGTAAGAACGAAGTTCTCATTCGAGCCGTGACATTGCCGAGTTCACTCTCGTCAGGTTTCTTGGTCGGTTATGGGCGGCTGTGGTACAAACTATACATTCGAGAGAAATACCTCGTGTGTTCAGAATGGCTTCAGTGTGCCGATGAACCTTTATCTCAACTTGTGGGTGGCAAATCACCTCACTGCCAGTTCCCCCTTCTTATTCCACGTGCAAGAGCGCCATTATCAGACTGGAACTCCACTTCACCGGTTGGGTTCTATGACCCGATGACTATATCAAGTCCCCAACCAGCATATTACATCCCTGGGAGACAGTAAGAATCGATGACGGTTTCGCAGCAGGAGAGCCACTAACGGACATATCTAGGTCAATTCCTACAACTTCATTTGACACTGTGTTGCCGATCGACCCATTCCTCCCCTACACACTGGATAAGAAAACCACAACACTTTACTATCCATTTGACATGTATGTTCTCCTCCATGCTCTGAGTCCTGCGATTCATTAATGTCCATTCTGGCAGCTTCAAAAGCTATGTGTCTCTCGTAGCGATAAATCCAACAGATAATTCGACGATCCCTATCGTGTTCACTGGTAGTTTTGGGACCATTGTCAATTGGGAAGGTAGCGGTGACTTTGAACGTCAAAAGTCGCCCAGAGGACCCAAATATTCGCTTACACTCGTCCTCGAGCGACAACCTCAAGTGAAAGCGCTCGTCATTCTCCTCGTCTTGCTTGGCTGTGAGTGGTTAGCATAACCTCAACTATGTTCTCACTTCTGCTTACAGGGACGATGTCCTTGGCGGTCCTTTGGATGACGATGATCGTCCTATTCCGTCAGCAAGTACCCACTGAACTACTTTTGACATCAACCACAAGTATCTTCATAGCTACTTTTCAGGCATTACCGTGATGTGACTTGACCCGCACAGTTTTGTTTGCTCTGCCGCAAATTCGAGCTAGTATGCCAGACGCACCGTCATTTGGTGAGTAGTGATCACAACTTGATGTTGTGTCTGTTCTAAATTCGTATCCAGGCGCTCTCATTGGTATGTACGACATCGCTTTCAACGGCCCCGCCGTATCTTATTCCCCACAGATATTGGAGGCTATTTTATGAATGTCTGCCTGCTTAGCATTTGTGTACGCTCACCCTTGAATCACATTCGAAAGGCACTTCACCAGCCTCACCCCTTTCCAGACATCTATCATCCTCTCCACTCAACTCCGTCGCCGGGATCGATCTGAAAATCACTCTACCAAACGGTCGATGGAATATAATCAGATTAGTGCGAGCGCGAGGAGGAAAAGCGATGAGTATTCCCTCCTGACTCTCCCCCTGAGGAGTCCCTAGTCCCCTGGTACCATGTTCGTGATTGCCACGTCTTCCTGGCTAGGGCATTTGTAAATGTACACCTTGACCGAAATGAGCATGTCGACCTTCGGCATGCTCCTTTTCAAACTCTGGCGGGAGTATGCCGATTGGAGGAGGCGAGGCACTGGCGTCTGTCAAGAGTGTATGTATTAAGCTCGGCCCCACTTAACTTCTTATAGTACCGTATCGCCCAGCGATACCTCATGTCCTTGATAGTAAGACCGAGTCTTCCAGCGAGCCTCTTGATAGCGCATCTGCGCCGAACAGTAAAGCCCTGTCACATGTCCGCAGGAGTCCGTATGATAGTAGTTGAATGAGCTCCGAGTCAAACGTGACCAACAATTCGGCCTGGCTGACTGCGTAGTAGTAGTACGACTGCGGCAGGTTCCGGAAAAATGCTCAAGATGTATCGTCGTGGAGGCTTTAACACTTAGTTTGTACAGCTCGAGTACAGGATATGGTACCTACTTGACACGCGCGAAGGGTATCTCTCTATCTTCCAGCACTGAACTCCGGTTTCTATGGACCGCCTAGGTCAAACCTGATGCGCGCCATTTCCAACCACCCTGAGTCGAATCACCTCCAAGTCGTCCACACACCCCTCAACAGCTACACCCTCCTCTGAGCTGATCTCCGCGAACGCAATCGCAGACGCGGCTGCATCTCGACTGGAAATCGTTTGCGACGACACACCGAATGCGGTGTCGATCCCTCGCCAGTGGCCACCAAGATCACGGTCGTACAGTTCCCTCAAGCTGAGGATGAAGCGGGGCACGAGGGGGCAGAGGGCTATGAAACTCAGTACGTTTAGAAAAATGATTGAGATGTCATTCCATTGTGGTCCGTATTCTAACGCCACGGCGATGTTGAAGACAACATTCCTAGTCGAGAAAAAAATGGCAATGTGGTCAGTTCTCATACATGTGCCCAACAGTAAGATTTTGGGAAATAGAAGGGTGGATGAGAGAGGAATCGTATAAAGAAAAATAAGAGAAGCCTACATAGAAAAATAAAAAATTCCGTCCCGCACGAGCTGTTTCATGAACTGGTTGGGCTGCCATAGCTTCGTTGCTCTATAAAACCTAACCGAGTGCTTCAAGGTTTGCGTGATAGCAAAAACGAACAGCATAACACTGAGAACGAATCTGGGGAGTGTGAAATATAAGTCAGTACTGATCGTCGTGCTATTCAAATAATTGCAGTATGCGAAATCGAGAACTTGGACGATGGTTACTGGAGAACGAGATGAAAGGGTGTGACCCGCTCAAGATCACGCTGATGCTTACAATGAAGTTTTGAGACATACCTGAGAAGTAGGTATCAGGGTTGTTGTAGATCCCAGTAAAAACGAAGGCAATGATTATTTGCGGCACGTAAATGAACAGGAGGATGCCGAGGATCGTCCTGGATCGACCCCACACCGTATAGACACGTAGGATCATTACCACTGTAATTGAGATTATGAAAGAGAGAAGTAACATAATAATCGATCGTGACTTACAATCGGCAGCTCCAAGGAACACCGGAAACGCCCAACTACAAACCAGAAAGATCACACTACCTTTGGACACCCATACTTCATTCCAAACGCTGCACAGGGCTATAAACCGAGGGGCTTACACCTATTTGCATATGAATGTCAACAGTGTGCATTACTCATGCAACTCATATACGTACGTCTAGTAGGCGATCGTCAGTGATGGATGGTACAAAGCAGAAGAAAACTGACAGTTACGGGTCCAGGCACGAAGGTACTGCCAGCTATGAATATGATTTGTCAGTTTCATCAACTTCAATTTTTGACTCCGAGCATACCAAGTCCGTTGATACTTGAAAAAGGATCCGAGTCAACAATGTTATGCAATGTGTGTTAGATGGTCGTGGACTCACACGCCCCAGTATAGACCGATATAACGGACCTGTCAGACCCGTCAGTCCAAATCGAGTGCTTGAGGATTTATACGCACGAGAACATACATCGACGAGACCCAAGTCCATGGTCTACACTGCGGTGATGTCAGGGACGTGTAATTTGCTAAGAGATCTTTCGCTGACCCAAACATAGTCGATCTTCGTTTATTGTAAGCCAAGAAGCGAGATATGAATAGCCAAGGGGGGGGGAATACCTCTCTGGAGAAGTTGAGGACTGCGAATGATGACAGTCACTCCAAACCCGAAACAGCATACAGAGTTCCGCTCACCATAATCATATACGATAGCAGTAACTACCAGAACTACATTTGGTCTATAAGGATCAGCATTGACTAGAGCCGTGAATGACCGTACGTGATATATAGTTATATAGCTGGATAGACTCCAAAGCAGACTGCAAGTCGGATCCAGAGGACATGATGCTTATCACCCGGCAGCCAGACCGTCTCCCGGGGCTCTGACTGAGAAGTACTTGCGGACAGACGTCCAGGAAGCAGATACAACAAAGAACACCGTTTTTTGACGGGGGGACAGTAAGGAAACAAAGTTGCGCAACGTCCTCAAAGCATGTTGACAATTGAATGAGTACATGTATGGCATATCTGCAGCGGAGTAGGAAATATGAAATCTGGGACAAAAAAAAGCGGTTGCAGTGTTACCAGAGACATGACGTATTGTTCACAAATCGATCCCCGTCCGCAACCCTTGACTTTTCAGATCCCAACGAGTGAATCCAAAGCTGATTGGAAACCTGCCGTGGTCGACAGCGGGAAACACTAGGACACGCGACGACACAACTGGACTACGCTCTATACGAACGACTAATACGACGTACGAGTAGTACAAGGGGTGACTACGAAGTGAGGCGGAGATATATCAACTCTGAACAACTTCCCAAAACGTACCAAATTCCGGTTAGCGATCCAGAAGGTTTGATCAAAAGCCGGGCTTCATGTTCGGACAATACTACTTTGCGTTGCTCGCACGAACGCTACAAACTGCCTGCATTAGCATGCCTTCCCGTAAGTATGTAAAATGCTGTCGAATTCTCTTGCTGCTGTGACTGTAACCGCTACCCGCAGCCGCACCATCGTAATACCCATTGGGCCGGCGATAGTGATATGACTGGCAAGCAGTGAGCACCCTAGATGATGATCGATAGCATAGCCTGGAGCAGCTGAGGTGAACCGCAGTCCAACAGCTCTTTCGCGACTAAGCGAGCCCTCTCATTGGCTGATGCGGCCCTTCTAAGCGAACCCAAAAGTGTGCTACAGCACGAATTAATTTAATACTTTATTAGGAAAGCCCGAGCCCGAGCCTTGCACGCCCTCGCCTGACTGATCGGCGGGCTCAGGCTATACCCTTCTTCAAATCTACCAGGCGACAACTCAGCGCATACTAGGTACGCGCCTGGCATGACCTAAATGCACTCGCCTAGAGCTCGGGCCAGCCAATGAGAGGCTTCAAAATTATCACATAGGCCGTCAGACTCAGAGTCCGAGTCGTCAAGCGATAACGTGACTCGTCTACTTTGCAGATCCGAACGCTCGGCCTCTGAATCGGGCTCTTGGACTGCGGTTCATTTCAGCTACTCCAGAGATGCTACTTAAGTGAAGCGCTCGCACGTCGAGCATCACATTTTCTCTCTCCCCTAGCATTTTCAGCGTCCCGGACGGATAAGTATGCCTCTATCGACAAGGTCACCGAGTGTAGCAGATACGGACCTCAATAATGAAAAGGATGTCCCTGCCGTCGATGGCGCTGGCGATGTTGTGGAGCTCAGCCCAGCAGAGCGCGCTAAGCTATTACGCAAACTAGACCTGCATCTCTTGCCTCTGTTGTCTTTGCTGTACCTTCTTGCTTTCCTGTGAGTTATGGTGAACGTTCAGCCTGCCTGGGGTTTGACCGCTTTTTGCTCTCCAGAGATCGCACGAATGTCGGCAAGTATCATCCTATATCTTCGCGTCCGATCACCGGCCTTATGCTGCATCTCTCAGGCAATGCTAAAGTTGCTGGCCTGTCGACTGACCTGAACCTCGTTGGGCTCAAGTATAACATTGCTGCCGCTGTTTTCTTTGTGTGGCTTCCCTTCTTTCATTTTTGAAGCATGCCTAACGTTCTCTCAGGTCCCATACAGTCTCGCGGAAGTCCCGTCGTAAGTCGAACTAGCATGTTCTCACCATGTGAGATAACATTTGCGCAGAAACATCATCCTTAAGCTCTTCCGACCATCCAGATGGAGTATGACCATCATTCTTCTCGCGTGGCTTTCTCCCTCTGATCAGACTTATCAATGCAGTACCTACGATCATGGTTGTATGGGGTCTAGTTATGACACTTATGTGTCTGGTGAACACCTACCAAGGGCTTCTCGTGTAAGACTTCGAAGAAATTCCGACCCACCCCTCTGATGCGGATATCTATTCCATGTAGCGCAAGAATTTTCCTTGGTCTCACAGAGGCTGGATTGTTCCCGGGCGTGACTTATTACATATCATTGTGGTATCCGCGTGCAGATCGGGCAAAACGCATCGCGATATTCTTCTCTGCGGCCACCGTTGCGGGTGCTTTTGGTGGTATTCTTGCGTGAGCGCACTTTCGAATTCCATACAACCAACATATCACTCACGCACCAAAAGTTACGCTATCGAAAAATTGGAAGGGTATGTGGTAGATATTTTCAAAAGGAGACTGCCGAGCTTATTTTCCTCTTGCAGAATTGGTGGCCTTCATGGTTGGCAGTGGATCGTAAGCGATCACCAAAGAACCATGTAGCACAATATACTCACCTAAGATCGTTAGTTCTGCCTGGAAGGACTTGGTGGGTTCCCAGTCCACCGTGAGGTGAGAGTGATCGAACTTACATTCCTGCAGCTACGATCATCGTGGCTTTCGGAGCATTTTTCTTTATGCATGATGTACGCGCCAACGCCTACCCGGACCCGTGTAAATGCTTATCGCCTTATGTTTAGTTCCCAGAGACAGCGTCGTTCTTGACTGAGGCCGAAAGACGCAATATCGTTGGGTTGTTAGAGAATGACTCGCAAGGTCTTGCAACGCACTACGACTTCCAATTCGTTCTACAGGCCCTCGGGGACTATAAAACTTATGTTCAAATCGGTATATTCATCGGGTATGTAATTCGAAATATTTTGCGTCGGGGGGGCCGTTCTAACGTTTGTTAGTATACTCGTCCCCGGTTACGCAATTGCTCTTTTCACCCCTACGATCATTAATGAGCTCGGTTTCTCCGCTGCTAATGCTCAGTTGCTTTCCGCCCCTCCTTTCATTGCAGGCTGTGTATCTACCGTTTTTGTCGGTATCTATTCCGACATTCACAAACTCCGTGGGCCCTTTGTGATCGCTGGGGCATTCGTCTCTTTGGTGGGGTACATTGTCTTGTATACCCAAACGAGCCCTGGTGCTTCATATGCCGGCACTGTCCTCGCTGTGTTCGGTGTATTTCCGACCATTGCTGTTGACCTCGCATGGGCCGGCTCGAACGCCGGAGGAGACGTGAAGCGTGGGGTCGTCCTTGCCATGGTAATTGGAATGGGAAATCTGGGAGGGTAAGTGACACACTCCCCTCCACCATGATTCACAATTAATACAAAGGCGACAGAATCTGTTCATCCTTTATTTACATTGATCCACCACGATTCCATATTGGCCATGGAACAATCATGGGTTGCCTGAGCCTCTCGTGCGTTTCTATCTCGGAAAATGACCTTTGTTTATTTTCTGACCAACTTGATGACCAGTATACTTCTTTCTGCATTTGCGATGTGGGATTACAACAGAAGCAATAAGCAGAAAGAGGAGCAGTGTCGCGAGGGTGGAATCACAGAGGATCGTAAGGATGAGTTTCGGAATATGGGAGACCACAGTCCTCTGTTCAGATACATCCTTTAGTTTATTCGTGCATATGATCCCTCAATAATTTCATTTCATTCTGTTGGAATGAAGTACAGTAGGTGGATTAACATGAATGGTTCAATCTCGCCCTTGGGCGTTCCGACATTTTTTTTGTGAGGCAGAACGGTGTCTGGCAACTGTTGAGCCAGTCAGTTTGACACAAAATGCAATGTTGTTAAACGACTCCGGGATCGAACTGGGAACATAAAGTACAGCAAATCATAATATAGACTGACAAGAAACGCATGGCCCGAGTCAGAAACGACTCGAAGTAATCCCCAGCTGCTCCGACTTCTTCGGCACCTCCCCGACCGTTCGGTCCAACTCACCAATGACACTCTGTTTCGATCCAGGTAGCCGGGCGTATGTCCCGCACAACGACTTATACGGGAACATAGTACCCACTCTACAATGGGTCACGTCCCACTAGTACAGAAGTCCCTCTCGCCCACCTGCAATCAATGACACCCTGTGTATCGACGTCACAAGGTCACCAACGCGGAAGTGAAAGATCATCTTCAACTTGTATGTAGTAATATCCGAAGCACGCTCTCAGGCCATATCGTGCACTCGGGGCTGGGCTTAGGTTCTCGATCGCACCCGCCATACATCACCACCAACTTCTTCAAGTGCAATCGCCTCCGCGTCGTCCACCTGACCTTCCCCTAGGATGACATCCATGCCTTTGCTTCCACTGGAAGACTGTTCTAAGTATCGGCCGAATCCGGTGTCGATCCTTTGCCATCGCTCCCGAAGGTCACAGTCATACATTTCCCGTATGCCCATGATGAACCGAGGCATCATAGCACAGGTAAGTGAATAACTGAGGGTATCCAGGAACAGCACCAATTCGACGATGGGTAGTTGTATCTCGTTGGTGATATTGAAAAGTAGATTCCTAGTCCAAGGGAAGGTGGCCGGGTGGTTAGCTTTTTGTTCTCTTGTTTAATGTGGGTTTCGAGAGGGAGGCGAGAGAGGCGAGGGAAAACGATGGACATATGGAAATGTCAGAGCGGAACAAGTGAGACGTACACAATGAAATAAACAGTTCCTTCCCTTATGAGCAACCCCATGGTCCGGTTGGTGTGCCAGCGCTTCGACATTTTGTGCATCTCAACCAGATGTCTCAAGGTTGGGACGACGGCGAGAATCAACAGTGCAGCCCCGAGAATATATCGGGGGATTGCTCTGTATGTCGCCAGGGGTGCTGTGGTTGAGTAGTTGCAATATTTGAAATTGAGGACTTGGCCGATCGTCACTGGAGAAAAGGGAGAAAATGTAGGGGTATTGGTCAAGATCGTGTTGGGACTTCCGACTGAGCCCAAACCATACCTGAGAGGCTCTTACCAGGGTTGGCGTAGACAGCCTCCCAAACAACGTTGACGAGAACCTGTGGCACATAAATAACCAAGAGGACACCGAGGATTGCCTTGGATCGATTCCACATTGCATAAACACGCAGAATCATCACGACTGCGATACATGTCAACGGAGGAAACTAAACTAGGGAGAATGGAGACTCACGATCTGCAGCAGCGAGGAACAAGAAGAATCCCCAATCCCCTATCGCAAACAGTGCAATACCTTCGATGTAACATCCAGACTTTATACCGGTAAAAAGAAATGTAAAATGGTGCGCCTACATCTACTTGACCGTTCAAATTGCAGTACAGCCTGACAAGATAAAGTACCTACAACTGTCAGAACATGAGCATCAGTGGTGGATTTTATGTAAAGCGGAAAGCTGACATTGATAGGACCAGGTACATAAGTGCTACCAGCTGCAAATGTGCCGTTTGGTCAGTCTAGTCAACCTTGATGCAGTCAGTGCACCCGAACGTACCGAGTGCAAGTGTACTTGAGAATAGATTCAGAGTTAGTCACATTCAGGTTTGTCACGGCAGCCGTAGACCTACACAGCCCAACAAAGACCGACGTAACGAACCTATCAGAATACTCAGTTAGGAAGCCATACAACCGTGTCCCATGAGGCCTTGCACATACGACAACGAACAGTGTAGAGACACGAGTCCAGGGCCTGCACTGTAGTACTGTCAGAGACGCAGAACTTGACGAAGATCGTCTCTTCCTTACCCAGACGGTGTCAATCTTTGTAGATAGTCAACAATCGGACGAGGGGCAGGAAGCGGGATAAAATACCTCTCTCGAAAAGGTGAGGACTAGAGTTTCAGTGACGGAACCACAACGGCCACTCAGAACGAGAAGGATAACATGCACAAAGTAATGCTCACGGTAATCATATCCGACAACAGTGATTATGATAACTGTGTTGGTCAGTAAATTAATCGTTGACTGGAGTTGTGAGCGATCGCACCGGGAGTACAGCCATATAGTTGGAGGGCTTTCAAAGTAGACAATAAGGACATGACATGTAAAAGTGAAAACCGGAAGCACTGGGGGCGATGCCTGGCCGACGAACTAAGGAAAAAAAAGTGGAGCGAGAGGGGAGCAAAGCTGGGCGCTGTTTTGGGTTGCAACGTTGAAGCGTCAACAGGTAGTACTACTTAGCCTGTGACACATGATCGATAAGGATTGATACAGCGACGAGGGCGCTCCTGTCTCACCTCATCCCCAAGTAGCAGCCTGGACCGCAGCCTAATACTTTAACGCCTAACGGGGTTCCCGGCGGCGGCACAAACCTTCCTTACAGGATGATCTCTGGCTTCTGGTCCGACAGCGTTAACTTTTTCTCGAATACGTGTTTTGGGACATGGATTGTGGATGACCGTACGTATGCGACGTTGCATAAAATCTAGGCGATACGGCATGGATGAACGAATGAGGCCCGGCCGGTGAGGTCACGGTGGCGTTGTGAGCAGAGCCATCTTGTGTGACTGTCATCCTTAGTAAACATGGGGAGAGTGCGTACAAACCCCCATGGAAAACCATCTATCCGATCTTCAACGAATGTGTCCTCACCCCATATATCTCACCCCAATTCCCGTCCCGGTTCGCCGCCGCCTCTGGAGCTTGTTGAAGGTTGAAGAGCAAGAGGTCCAAGAAATCGTGGACTCTCGTCTTCGACGCGACAAGCTCGAGTATTTGATCCACTGGAAGGGCTTCTTGCGCGAAGAACATGAGTGGAAAAAGGCATCCGAACCCACGCTAAACAGGCGATGATTCACCGACTTCCACCGCGCTCACCCCGCTAAACCCTACTATGCGCCTGCGCTTCCGACCGATTGAAAACGTCACTCGTCCTATCCATGTTCTTGGCCGGTTGTATAATTGGGAGAAAGGGTTCTTCGAGCGAGATGAACAACACCGCCTTCTCGTGGAGGAAGGGGAAGTTTGGTACGATGCCCGGCTCGAGTTCATGACATCCGCCCTCCAAGGATCGTGCCCCCCCTGTTTCCCCTTTCCTCTCAACGTCATGCTTCTCTATTAATAAGTAGCGCCACCTGATGTGGCAGGGCCCGCTACTGACCGAGTTGCGGTTGTAGGTCACCGCGGTAGTGTGTGGTAAGCATAGACGTGCCGGAATTCCACGAGCACAGTAAATGAAGCGGAACAGCTCTCGTCACCGAAACCCTAGACGTGTCAAAGAGATTGGCCAGGAGAGGTACACAGTACTACAGCATTACGGTGAGAATGGAAAGTCGGACGAAATCCCCCAGCGGCAGAAGCCTGAGCATCCGTTCCGAAACTAATCGCTCTCCAGAGCAACAAGCACAAACGAATGTGCGCAACCCTTCCGAAAAAGTCGCATTTCGGTATTCGCGCAACGCGCGGTCCTTTACAGCGTCATCGACCACGCGTGGCCATGCTGGACATCAATGTCGGCCTCCACACGCTCTCGCGGCGATCCCGCCCCTTAGTGTTCGGACTCCGAGTCGGACAGACATGCATCAGGTTTCATCTTCCCTCTCGCTAGCGACTTTACAAATTTGTTCGAACAGGTTCGCAATCGACGCAAACTTAAATCAGTGGTGAGGAACGCTACAGCGGTGTGCAGAGCTAATGAGACTGCCGGATAATTTGAGTCGCGGCGGTTGGACGAAAAGGGAAATCAGTGCTAAGGACCAACATTGTATCCATCATACGACCGCGATGACGGTCAATCGGCCGATCAGCGACGACCTCAAACAACGTGCTATTAGATGTTGAACACATCTGCGACGCCCTGAGAATCTCGAGAAGTAGCTGCTACCGCTGGGCCATGGTCCAATTACTGATGGAGGCCTCAATGTTTATATGTAGAGACTACCGACATATTACATGAAGACCAAGCTAAGGGCGGCAAAATCACCACCCGATATGCTGTACATCAGATTCTCTGACTCGGTACCTCCGTCGATGATGCCATCCGGGCGACGTATCCCGTGCCCTAACATCACTCTGTAGCTAAGCAACTCTTACCCTCGTGATTTCATCATACGGAATCGGTTTGTTGTTTTGCGTCATACCAGCCAAAGTTTTTGACGCAATGCAACAAGCAACCACAACCCTGATTACACCCCGATGCTCACCCCGTGTTTGAGTGATGATCATGAACGAAGGTTCCTCCTCCGCCAGGAACTTGGCAGTGGACGGATCGACCTTCACTGGCATATATCGAGATATAGCATGAAAGCCTATTGCTGAGCTCACCAACGGCAGCAACTATTGCTACAGTTGTGAGACTCTCCGATATCTCAGGCTGTGGGGAATAGAAATACGTATATATGTTCGGGGCTAGTAGGGGCGGAGGACTACGTCCTCGGCCAGTGAGTCGGTATACATATACGTTGTTAATGTCACCCGCACGCTCATGATGAGACATGGCCCAAATGCGACGATCCACTCTCCAACCAGAGTGACTCAACGGCCACCACCAACGACCATCATGATGACCAGCTGCTTCCGATACCATCGAACCTCTGAACGATGCGTGCACACTTCAACCCACGACATCAAAAGAGAAAGAGAGGTACACCATCAATGTCAATGACGAGAAAAAGAGACGACCTCGGAAAACGCCACGTCGTTCATGACTCCCCCACACATCACAGTGTGTACCTGAAATCAGGTGCACGATCACCCAAGTCTCTCAATTCCTGAATCGACAATCGGAACCTATCCCCTCGTTCAATGCGCTGCCGCAGTGCTTCGTCCCTCGCGTCGTTGATACGCTTGTACAAAAAAACCAAGATGGGCACGACGATCAGTCCAATGCAAACGAACATCAACTCCAGGCCGTCTGCACAACACGAGAAAGAGAACACATCAATGACTATGAAGGAGGGGGAGGGAGTAACACGACTTACGTCCAAGAATGTATCGGGGCGAATCCTGCGATCGATAAATGTTCGACGCAATGGCTCCACTAAAGTTCCCGAAACCGATATGGATCGCCATACCTACGGCGCGTTTATACTGGCCAGCGAGGTTATTGCCGAGCCTACTCGAAATGCTCAGGGGTTGCAATTCGAATAAGCGAAACCAACACATACCACGAAACAACACCAGGGAATGAAGCGTAACTTCCAATAACAATTAAGAAAGTACCAAAATACTTGGCGCCATTTGAAGTATCCGATATGTTGATAGAGTACCCAATTAGAAGCAAGAAGAGCCCGACATAGATGAACAAAGAACGGATCCCGAATTTATCCGAGTAGTGCGCCCAGGTCAGAAGAGTGATTGCTAGATAGATGTGTAGGTTTTCAAATAAAGATGAATTCACCGGGAAACCCACCGGCGACGACGTATGGTGGGATGGTAAGGAGTTGACTAATAGGAGGAGTGTAGCCGAAGCTGTGATTCAACATTAATCATTAATCACCAGTGATAAAACAGAATCATGGTCACGAACCTGTTGATAATCGTTCTACGCACGAGGAACGTTCGTGAGGACCAGGAGATCAATAGTGAAATAACTTACGGAAGGAAAAAAGTGATGCCATACACTATGTCAGAATGGTGAGCCCCGCACCGCCAACAAAGGAAAGTGTAACCGTTACGCACGAGGGGCAACAATCGACACGTAGACAAGCAGGTGTAAATAGATCTGCCAATCAACGAAGGGAGCTATGACATGGCGGAGGGCAAAACGCTCTTCCTCTCCAACACTCGAATTGTCATATTCTGGGACACCTCAGTCTATGCGGGTCTCAAGGAACTGGGATAACACACTTTTCCTCCATATAAGGTACGCACGTTCTTCCGGTGTCAGGAAAGTGGCAGTCGACGGGAAATCGACGATCACTGACAAAACTATCGAAACCGAACCTGGAATGTCAAGAGCTCTGAACTCACCAAAGAAAGCAATAAACCCAATAACCACAGTCATCAGTCCTTCGACGATCTGTTAAAGCGGCTATCAATATAATAATCACAACGCTTGGACGCAACTCACAAATATCCACGACCAACCATCCAAATTGCCCACTCCTTTCATGTGTCCTATCCCAAACGCAAGGATTCCAGAAAAGGCACCTGAAAATACGTTTAAACATAGACCAGCACAAAAATCTCATGTTCTTCACCTGATACCGTTGCTGCTCCAAAGACCAGACCAACGCGGTACTGAAGCATATGCCTTGGATACCATAATGTGAGGCTATAACCCCCACTTCAGCTCGCGAATGACAGGTTGGCTCACAACGCACTAGTATACAACGCCTGGGAACAGCCCAGCTTCGGCGAAGCCGAGACAGAATCGTACACCAACCAAGTCAGAGTATCTGCATATCACATTTGTCAATCTCGAGACAAGACAACTATAAACGCGCGTTACGTTTTCACGAAGCCCATCAATATCCTGGGATTGGGATGAGTACGATGCTCAAGCTTTACGACAATAGAGCTACGTACATGATAGTGCCCCACAACACCTGAACGTCGTCAGCTAGTCAATACCAGAGCGTCAAGGCATCCCACTCACCATGATTCCCGGAAGCCATCTTGCGACCCTTGTGCATCAGCGATGCGTCTGTGTCGGCTTGGACTAACTTACCTCGATGGACGAAACACCTTCAAGACCAGACTAACATACCTTATTAGCTCGATAAGGTCGTTTCGGTAACATGACTCTCACTTGGCAGGACATTCAAACGTGCAATACGACTAGCGAAAGCAGTTGAAGCGCGCGAGTTCAAGGAGAAGCGCAGAGTACATACGATGAAAAACATGGTCTGTAAATCGAATTAACCCATGTATCTGTACAAGAAGGAAGAAATGACACACGAGAGCGACGTTGTATCTGTCACCAGTGAGATCGAGCTGCGTCAAGAGACCAGCGAATCTGGCGTTTCCTTGGTCAAGGTGAGTCCGCTGAAGTAGAGCCAAGTACGCCGGGCGACGAGAAACGTACCGATATTTCCTGTCGAATTGTAATAATAACAATAAAACATCGGTCTCAACTTGGGATCGTAAACCTAACCTGCCTCACGTACCTCGGTCCATGAACGCAAGAAGGTACATGGCACTTAATATCGGCATCAACCGCAGATCGACCTTGCGCCAGAGTCGTTTCTCAGCTTCAGGAGAGAGCGCGCGGGGTGCGACATCGTCCACGCTGCGAGCCCCGAATGTCCATTTCTCAACAGGGCGCCCGTTGTGGTCGTTCTCTGATGTGACAGACATGATGGATACGATCCCTCTGTGGAGGGGAAGATGGACGCAGAAAAAAAGATAAACCTTTGGCACCGGGCCAGAAAGGCAGCTCCTTATGAAAGAATGTATTTCAACGATCGCATCGCCGCCGACCTCTATATATAGGCCTTGGACTAATCAGTAAGAACGCGAGATGCAACGACGAAGTGGAACCTACGTGATGAGACAAGTCCCGTCGTTACCCTTCCTAAGAAGATGGAAAAGGTTATCCTTACTGCGCACGTTTTGACTTCAAATTGCGAACGACAGGACGGTTACGAGGGTTTGTTGTCAGAACCTTACCTGGCAAGTCATGACATGCGAATGACGCGATAGTACTTGAGGGCACACGACGCGCTACGACGCCCTGTGATTGGATGGGCAAAGCCGCGGTAATGGTGTGGTGAATCTAAGGAACTCGCGCCACAATCATTGACCTGTGACATACCTCTAAAGCCAGCGACTGCGCAGCTCGCACTACGCCGGTATGTGTTTGGAGGAAACAAGAGGTTCAAAGATCGTTCAAGTTACATATAACTTCCAGACAAAAAAAGCAGATCAAAGTTGGTGGTCGGGACTCGGGACCGATTGGTTGAATTCAATGTGACGTCACGGTCATCAGATCTGCCTAGGCACGCCGCCTCCTCGCACGTCAAACTGTTACAGTAAGTAGTCGTTTAGGTCGCGATCACTGGATCGTTGATTGTGTGCAAATACCAGTCATTGCAGGTAAGTGCGATTGGGCACCGTGCCGTTCACCCGGATCATGGACGCGTACTACAGGATTACGTCTAGCATTCAAGTTGGAGAAACCTTCCACAAGTAAATCCCTTTTGGTGGATGACATTGACATTCACCACATTCCGAGCTCAACTCCAGAGATCTCCATTCTGCACGAAGACCTGACAAGTGTGTAACCAGGAACAAGCGTCTCAAGCACTCCCCTGATTCATACTATACGCACTACGACAACATCCAAGAATCCCTTCAGACGCTTGCGGAGATCGGTACAAAGCTCGTTGTCAATCCATCGTGATCTCTTATGCTATTTTCCATTTTCCTCTGTCTATCTCGCCTAGCGTAATAAAAAAACGGCCAAGCAGCTCGGGGTGAAAGCAACCGTGTCTGCATTTTTACAATAGGTCACCCAGCGCGGCCATCTCGGGTCCACCAGACTCCCGAATGCCAATTTCCCAATCTTCAGGACGCATGTCAACGATGCACCAGAACCACAAAAGAAAATGAAACACGCACAGCTATAGATAATGGTGACTGCCATGAGGATACCAGTTCCGCTACCAATGGCACCCATCAAGTCAGCAGCGACGGACAGAAGACCGAGGATGGCCCC
>JBBPSD010000372.1:0-27687 GCA_038093415.1 Xerocomellus chrysenteron | reverse complement strand
ATCCGTCAATATGGAACAACTCGTAGACGTTCATTACCGACCGACTTTTCATTTGTTTCTGAATCGTTTTGATACTCGAGAGGTTACTACATAGCTCAAATGGGAGTTCGGCCGCCAGAAGCAAACACCAAGATTCTATGACATATGCCTCGCCGCGCGGACCCCCACCAAGCGGACTACGGTCCGCTTGTGCGGAAGAAAATTGAGCTAGAGATGCAGCGCGACCGGCCGCTGGGGGAGGAACGACGGTATTCAAAATGGAGTCAGCAGCACCTCGTTGTCACTTCACGTTACACGGACGTCTAACACCTTCGGATTCAGCTTCACAAACCTGTTTCTCGCCGTCATTCGCAGTGCAAGTCTGGTTCGCCCTTACACGTTCCAGGATGCGGCATCGACAATCATCAGTGAGGCCACGCAGACTTCAAGACTCGGGGTCAGAGTGCGCGAATCTCGCGAGCACGAGCAGTGACAACATAATCCCCGCAACTCGAAACACTGGCAAGGAGCAGGCGCAATGGAGGAATGGGCACCATGGCAGAAGGCGAGGGGAGAGAAGAAGGCGAAGAAGGACGCAGCAAACACAACAGGACAGCCCGCAGCAGCAGCAGGGGGCCCGTCAACGGCTACGCCCACCGGGCCGGCGGCAACTGTCGCGCCTCCAACAGATGCGAAATTTATGCTTCGAGCTCTTCCGCCTCACCTAACCCGCCCACCAAAACGAACGTCGTACCAGCCAGTAAGCACCACCTCTACCCCGTTCTCGTTCCATCGAATCACCCGCCGTTCGCGCAGCCTAAAATCCAGGCCCAGCTCTCCGCTTTCGTCATCCCCCATATCGAGCCTCGATCCTGACTCAAAGGGCAAGGACCTGGAGTAATGGACATAGGCACTCAGTGGTACGAGAATCTCGAACGTGGTCATCCACGTATTTGAAATATCAACACAAGTCGTGGTCGAGACGAAGCTCACGTCACTGGAGGAGATCACTTCTTCACACCCACCATCTGTCCCCTCTGCCGTGTCCGCCTTAGGGGACAAGATAGATGCTATGCAGCCCAAGCGGAGCGCCTTTGAAAGGAAACGGAGCTCTTCAAGGAAAGGTTGCTTGGACGCGTCGCTCAAACACCTGCCATCCCCTCCAGAGTATCTTCTTCGATGAGGCCCACAAACTTATCTTCGCATCTCAGACGGTGCTGTTCGCATACATAAACGCCCATATCCTCGGTCCGGTACAGAAGCTCAAGTTTTGATCTGCCGTTTTTGTACGTCTAATCCCACCGGGTTTGGTCCATTGATAGGCAGCAGTCAGTGCCAAGACCGTCCAAGAACCCGTGAAATGATCGAGCTTCTCACAAGCCCGCAGCGAAACAATCAGAAACATGTTGGGTAGCTCCGAGGACACATGTAAGAGTGTTTCCCCTGTTGTGACATTAACAAGGTAGTCGTAGTATTTTTGTATTTCGTTCAACCTGCCATTTCATCAGAAGCCTCTCTTGGCGGGTGCATCGTCCTATAGAAGGAAGCCAATTGCATCAATGATTGACTTCTATCCACAATCGACCCTGTTCTTATCCAACCGAACCGCCTACCAACTTGAACAAAGCAGGCGGAACCATTCTCGAGATTAGCAAATTAGCTGTGCTAGCACTGGTGATCTGACATCTTTCCGTAGCAAGATTCCTACCAAAGATGAGGTCAAGGAGAAGCAACCCAGGCAAACACCTCTTCTCTCCCCTTTGCAATTTCCCCCTTTTGCCCAGAGCTGGAGTACGCGACCCGTAAACGCTCCGTTGCAAGCTCGTCGAGCACCTCAACGTTACTCGGAGGGGGCGTATCGGAGGGAGAGCTTGTCGCCAGTCGTGCGTCCTGCGCGATGCGCCTCGAACACTTCATGAGCTCGACGTTACTTTCTCACTTCGAAACTAGCGTGTCAAAGTACCCACGAGTTTGACACCATACCACGCACGGACGGTGATCCCAAGAGGTGTTGACTCGACGAGCGAGTCGGAATCATCCCCGTCGGTCATATCGACCACCATGAGGAACATCTTGGTTGAGAGCGCGACGTCCCCGACCGTGTACGCCGTTTCCGCCGCTTGCAACACGTAGAATGGATTCTGTGGAGCGAGCAACAGAACATGCATCAGTGATTGTAGGGAGTATTCGTATCTGTCCACCTCGTCAGTGTTGATGACTCAGGCGGGATGGAAACCTACTGGTTGGATGATGCGTAAATGTCTGCCAGCTCGAGCCAGCCTTCGACGTCGGTATAGAACGTGTCGAGGTATTGTGAGAGTTCGTGAACTGCCTTGTCAATCTTGCCTGTTCGTCGGTATATCGAAATGCGGCGCTTCCATATTGCCTTGGAAAAGAAAGAAAAGCATGAGAACACGACGTACGTTGGGTCGTGCTGGCCCACATACCGCGTTGGTAGGATCCGCTTCCAACAACTCTGCATAGTATTTAAGGGAAATGTCTGGCGTTTCGGTGGCTTCCATGCGGATTCCCGTGAGACAGTCTACCCGTGGTGAACCCGGGAACTTGTCGCTGAGCGTCCGCAGGCATTGCTGGCGTCGACGTGGCGTGTGTGAGCACAACCGTTCGATCCTCGAGTACACGTACGTACGTCCGCAACGTCCAATCGTCCGATGTCTATCGCCGCGAGCGCGAGCTGTTCCAGAAACGCCCAGCCTACCGATATATATGAATTTGTGGACGTGGACCGAGTCGGGTGCCGAGTGTCCAGACATACCTTCGTCCCCCATCTTATGCAAAGCATTTTTCTGGAGTATGAGCGCGCCCTTGTCGAAAATGTCCTGGGATGCGCGTGTATTTTGTGCGCGGTATGTCGCGAGTTGGTCTAGTGCAGACTGGACACTCATCGTGAACCAGTTCAAGAGGCTTATTTGGGTAACTCGTTGCCATCGATAGCATGACTCGTTCCAGGGACACCATCCGCATCGATGAGCTCCTCCTCACCTTGCCCCTGGCTGGTGACGATACCAGTGACAAGGGAGAGCACTCGCAAGCTACTCTACTCTCTCTGATCATCACACACGACATTTCGCGAGCGGCACGTTCAGACGACCTGACCTATTCGATCAACTACGCTGCCGTGTACAAAACACTCGTAGAGACTCTTCCCGGGACACGCTATGCGTCCCTCGAAGCGCTCGTCGACTATGTATTTGAAACGCTCTTTCGTTCACACCCGGAAGTAGACGAGGCGAGCGTCGTCGTGACACTTCGGGATACTTTGCCTCGTTTTGCGATCGAGACGACGCGCAGGAGAGATCAGACATCGATGGGCCCGTACCGGTTCACCATCGGTGGACTCGTCTTTTCCACCATCATCGGTGTGAACCTTCGGGAACGCACTGAGAAACAACCTGTCGTGTTCGATATCACGATCGACAGGCAACAGCAAAATTCCACGTCACAAGAACGGTTCCCATTTGTTAATCTCTCGACGTCTATCCACCAGGTATGCACAGGTGTATCATTCCCAAGTGGGGGAGCCGCTAACGTACGGATGGACTTTATAGACATTCGCCACCTCGGCTTACCTCACCGTAGAGGCACTCGCGTCGGCCGTCGCATGTCACGTTCTCGAGCATACAAAAGAGCCAGATGACAAGGTGACGATCAAGCTCTCGAAACCAAATGCCTTGACCCTCGCGGCCTCTGCTCAAGTCCTAATAACCCGACAACCAAACGACTTTCCCGGCGTTTTTTCAGCGCGTGGGCCCCTGGAGCGCCTTCCACCTCTACCCACATCCACGCATCCAAATGCAGAGGCGTCGAACAGTGGCTCATCGACGTCGTTGCATTCTGCCGCCCTCGCGCTCGGCTCAAATCTCGGCGACAGATTCGCCAACATCGAGAGCGCGCTGCGTCTCCTGGAAGCAACGTCCTTGGCCCGACATCTGCCAGAGGATGTTCTGGTATCTGTCGTCGATACCAGTTTCATGTACGAAACCGCACCGATGTACGTCACTGACCAACCTCGGTTTGCCAACTGCGCCTGTATGGTGTGTCTATGTTTCGTTGGCCCTTTTATCCATGTTCATCGCTGTTCGCGGCGCTCGGCTAGATTGAAACGAACCTTTCTCCACTGGAATTGCTCCGCTTGGTGAAGGAGATCGAGACGGTGGTTGGCAGGGTGCCAGGCGTGCGGTTCGGTCCGCGTGCGGTCGACATCGACATTCTCACGTATGACGATCAAATCGTGGACACTCGCCCTCCAGACAGCCGGGCGAGTTTGGACAACCTGATTGGTGAGCTCGTCATTCCACACCCGCGTATATGCGAGCGCGAATTCGTGCTCCGACCCTTGAACGAGTGAGTCGCTCCAGCGTTCACTACCCGACCGCGAACTAAGCTCTACGGAACAGCATGATCCCACATTTCGTACACCCCGCGTGCAACAAGACCATTCGCGCCCTCCTGGACGAATTGGTGTCTACTCGGACAAAGGACGACTTCCCCATGCTTAAAGTGATGCCGTTCCCGAAATACCCCTCGGATGACACCGAGGTCACCGAGATCGACAGCATACAGGTACCCCAAACAGCCAAATACTGGACGGCGACTTCAACAGACCCCGCTAAACATGGCCGCCCTCATAAAACCTATCTGATGGCCACACTCAACGTGACACCTGACTCCTTCTCCGACGGCGCCCAACACAACACGCTCCCTGCCGCCATCGCCTACACAACCGCCGCTGTCGCGTCTGGCGCCGACATCATCGACATCGGCGGCTACTCCACCCGTCCTGGTGCCGACTTCGTCTCGACCGAGGAAGAACTCCAGCGCGTCGTCCCCGTCATCCAAGCCATCCGCGCCCACACCTCTGACGCAGTCTGCCACGCTCTCATCTCCGTCGACACCTTCCGCTGGGACGTCGCCCAACAGGCCGTGCGCGCAGGCGCCAACTGCATCAACGACGTGCACGCCTTTTCGGGCCCGACCTACCCGCCCGACGCTGCGTCCGTAGAACACCTCGCGCGGATGCGGCGCGTGGCGAGGGACTTGGGCGTGCCGGTGGTGTTGATGCATTCCCGCGGAGAGGCGGGCGCAAACAAGGACTATGGCGCCTACCCCGGTGGGCTCATCTCCGCCATCCAAACAGAGCTTGGACGCAAGGTGGACGCGATCGTACGCGGCCCGGGTGGGGTGCGTCGATGGCTCGTCCTCGTCGATCCTGGGATCGGGTTTAGCAAGCCTGTGGAGGGGCAGTTGACGCTGATGCGCGATTTGGCCAGGGTGACTGCGGACGACGCTGGGAATGCGTTGGCGGGGTACCCGATGTTGTTTGGGGCTTCCAGGAAGTCGATGTTGGGGGCGGTGTTGGAGGAGCCGGATGTGGAGGGGACGTACAAGGGCCGGAAGACGACGGCGCAGGAGAGGGTGTGGGCGACGGCGGCGGCTGTGGCGTGTGCTGTTCAACAAGGGGCGAGCGTGGTGAGGGTCCATGACGTGGCAGAGATGCGGGACGTCGTCGCTGTCGCCTCTGCGATTTGGAATCGATAGCAGCGTTCGACAGTCCCGTCCGTCGGTTACTATTGCGGTCGCCTGGAGAAATTTCCTTACTATTGATTCGGCCCACTCGAATCCCGTCGAAGTCGATTGTCGTCATATTCTCTCCTGTCTACTGATCATATCTGTATTCTATCAATCATCGCGGTCCTCCCCCCGATATGTATATTTCGGATGCCATTCTTCGTTCGAATCGGGCTAGTCGAACACATGGAGGTTGGGCTTTTGAATTATAGATTGCGCATGTTATGTATATCATAACACTGAACAGTATGCGACGTCTAAAATCAAAATCGCGATTCGCGAATGACGCTCTGTCTGCGGCCAAGCCTATACCTAGGCTATTCCGCGAACACAGCCATGTACTTGATCTTTATGGGTTGGAACTCCTGGAAACCATCATATATATAATATCAAGGAAGGAAGCATGTGGGAATAAGATAAGGCAAGGGACATTCTACACCCGCTCCGAAGGAGCGTCGTGAGGTTCTGATTCTTGCAAAAATCCGCTAGCTTGAGCCAGCTTTGACGTCAATCTGGTACAATAGTTGTTTGTTCGTCAGAATATCGGAACAGCGCACCTCTAAGTGACGTACTGGTAGCATCGATGGGAGCGATTACGAAGGTACAAGAGACTCCAACAAACAACTAAGAAAGCTTGACAGCAATGAAATTAAGGAGAAACTAGATATCGAGATTTCCGTCCGCAAGCTCTTTTATTGCGTTCCACCGGTATTGTCTGCACGGACGCAACAAATCCATGAGGGTATCGACAATGCAAAAGAAAATGAAACGTTGACGTTGTACGACAATAGTCCCCCAGTTCCTCGCTACAAGGAATACTGTGAACCCCAGCTACAAAGCGCACGGAGTGGTCCTCACCTGTGCGTTGTTTTGTACACCAGAAGGCTCAGCTTTCGTTTCGTCGGGAGTATTGGCGGGACCAACTTCTGAGTGCGGTGTGGTCTCGGGTGGTTGACTTGGCTACAATGATTATTATGAATCCCAGCTACAAAGCGCACGAAGTAGGCCCTTGCCTCTACGTTATTTTGCGCACCCGAAGGCTCAGATTTCGTTTCAGCTGGGATGTTGGCGGGGCCAGCTTCCGTGTGCGGAGTGGTCTTGGGCGGTTGGCTCGACACAGCGGGTTTGGCGGCTGTTGTTTTCTATGATGCATAATAAGTAATAATGTTCATAAACGGATAAGACGCATGAACGAGCCTGTGGTCTAACAGTGGACTTTCCAACCGTCCGCTGAGCTGAGTGGTCAGATATCTGTGCCCTGTATCAACGGAAGAAGGCATACTCACTGCTTGCCGCCTGCCGGGGGACATTATGGAAGGTTTCTCGTTTGAGGGTGACGCTTTCGTTTGTGCTGGGATACCGGGCTGAGGGTGCGCCTCGGAGCACGGTTGACGGGGTACACGATTACTGCGTTTCGTCATCACTGTTCTGAACCACTCTCCGATGGTTCGACGATTCCCCTCAGATGACACGGGGTTGTCAGAAATTGGGTTTGGGTCAGGCATCTCGACAGACGGGGTTATCGGTGGCCCTGGAGAGGAATGCGGTTTGCCAGGGGGTGAGCCCGGTGCTGGCCCATCAGACTCGAGTGCATGTTCATGCAATTCTGGTGAGGGAGGCTCAAATGTGTTGTTAACACGAGGCAGAAAAGACCTTATCTCTACATACCTCATCGTAGTTGAATAATGGGGCGGATGTGCTCGGGGGCAACTCAGTCTGTTACCACCATCAGTGAAGCGTCTTCGAACAACCGTGGTAATTCTTGCCTTGAGTAGTGCATCGTCGTCATCTTGGCTGCCAGTCTCCAACCCTGGAAGATCGGAATGTATTCCATCGGGTTGTCGGTCAACTACCTGCACATAAATCGGGATTTGCTCGCTCTTCCAGCGACAAGATGATCCTTGGTAACTGACCTTGGGAGAGTTTTGTTTGTCGTCTTGATTCGGTGACTCCTCGTGTTGACGGTCAGGCCGATCTTGAGGTCTTTCCGAGTCAGGTGACTCCTTGGTTCCATATGTCAAAATCCAGAAAACCCACATCACTAAACGAAGATGTGGGTACTCACGGTTTGTGTCTGAAAACAAAAAGAGGGATGTTTGGAGCGCCGTCGACGACTGAAAACGATGACCACTCACATTCTGTGTTCAAAGAGGACAAGAGTTTACAGAAACGTAGATTAATAAATGAATGTTATCCGTCGCCTTGATATCGGGAATATAGTGCTTACTGTGATGAGATAGGACTCGGGCAGGGTATCAGTGAGATTCCAGATGGTAATTTTCATGTTCAGTCCTCCGGTTGCAAGATGAGTGCCATCGGGTGACAAGGCAATAGACCGTATCTGATCAACGTCTTGCAAGATACCGCCTAGTTGAGTGTGAGTCGATGTGTCCCAAAATGAGACAGAATGGCCAGCAGAGCATGCAATAAATCTGTTGTTTGCAGTAAGAGACATGGTATCCTCCCTGTTATGACCGTGAATTTGCCATTCGGCCAGTTGGGATCCAGTGTAAAAATCGAAAGACTTGATGTTACCATCCACGGACAAGGCGAAGAACCGACCATGGGAAGGCCAGACAACAGGAGTGGCTAGAAAGCTTCCAAGCAGCGGGTTCTCGATGGTGATGAGCCTGAGCTGGTCACCATTGTAACTGTCGAAGATGTGGATAGAGTTGACGCAGGCACTGGCGATGTGTCCGCCCTCCGGGGAGAACTTGATTCCGCTGACATCAGGGTTGTGTTCGAGTGGGTCAACCGATTTCTCCCCAGTCGTGATGCTCCAGATGCTCGTTCTCCCGTTAACCGCGGTGGCAAACCTGGTCAACTCCGGCGAGGCGTCGACCGCCCACACACTCCTTGTGTTCTCCACCTCGACGACCTTTCTCTGCAGCTCTGCGTCCCACACGTTTGCACCCCTCATAGTCCCACATACTATCCACTTGCCGTCCCTCGACAAAGAAATGGCGTTCAGGTTCATCCCCATTTGCTTTCCCACCTCTCGACCATCTGCAATTCGCCATCGTCAAATCCCATCCCTCGTCCCGCCGTAAAAATGCATTCCGTCAGGGTGGAAAGCGACTGTATATAGCGTACTGTCACATTCAATAACCACTCTTGTATGATCTTGCTGAATTGTCAGCATTGTACAATCACCGGTCCTGAGAACTGCTACGCACTGGTCTTTGTCGACGACATCGAGGCACACCCGTAGGTTCAAGGACCGGGGTACTTTGGTTCACTCGTGGTATGCAGTCACCTCACAAACGCGTTTCTTGGAATCCGTCACGAGGGCCGAAGGCAGTCCGAAAATATGGCGGTAGGCCATTAGTAGGTCCTAGCCTCGATACACTAATCTGAGTTGCAAATTACCAATACGGGCAAGAGTGTCCCACGCTTTCCTCAGCGAGTCTTGGGCGCTAATAGATCCCGGTTGACCATGGGTGGCCCAACTTGAAGGATTAAGACACATGGGCTATATCCCCGTTGTATATAAACACTTCTCGAACGACGATTCGACGGGCAGCAGGTTTTCGCTGGAAGATCAGGTTTTTCGATGTGTCCACCAGGCCTGAATCACACGTTCTCAGTGACGGCGACCTTGTCACCTAGTCGACAACGGCAAACCCCCTGATAGTACCTCCGCATCGCGTTCCATCTCGTTCCTGCACACATTGTCACTCAAATTGGCCGTGTGTTCATCGAGGACAGCGAACACATAGAGTCGATTGCCCTCTCCTCGGATTGTAACTATCGTGACCCAGTACATAGGAGTCCTTCCGAAGGTGTATGGTTCTTCCCATGTACGTATGTATTTGTGTACATATTAGTATTGGCGCTATCGGTGCGTCGGTTCTCCCACATCGACACGACACGCTAGACTCATCTGCTCGCCAAGAGGAACAACAAGATGAGCGGCCTTCGACATCGGGAGACAAACAACCTCCAGTCTGGTAGACCTTTGTCATTTTGTCACCAAAAGTGTCGCACTGGCTGCGTGCGTTACAGAATACCAGGAAATCGCAAGTCCCAGGGTAAAACCACCCTTGGCGACGAGTTTGGCAGATATTGACTTCATTGGAACAAGGTCACCTACTTGGACGATAGGCACCTGCATGAACATCAGGAGTACACAAGGATACCGAAAACACACGCATTCCAGATGCCTTTGAATGCACGACTGTGTCAGATGCCGTCGACGAAGACCGATGTGTAGCAGTTCTCGATTGTGCGAGACTGACAATTCAGCAAGAACATACGATTGTGATTGATACCGGTTGCTCCGATGCGGTGTGGGCAGTCGCGTTCTACCCTGACGGAAGACATTTCTTGAGTGTGAATGGGGATGGGATTCAACAATGGCAAACGGCAAATGGTCAATAGGCGGGAAAGCAAACGGGGATGAACCTGAACACCGTTTCCGTGTCGAGGGATCACAAGTGGATAGCGTACGGTGCTCAACGGGGCGCGAGCGTGTGGGACGCAGCGAAGCAGGAAGGGGTGTTCGAGAGAAGGGCGGTGGCTGCAATCGGCATCTCGCCGGACTCGACCAGGCTTGGGACGGGGACTCTGCTTGGCCATGATGTTCGCGTCTTCGACAGCCACAATGGTAACCAGCTCATCACCATCAAGACTGTCATATCCTCGTTCTACCCCGCTTGCGTTACCAAACAACGGGGAGTAAATCATTGCCACATCTGCCGACAACAAAGTCAAGTCTTTCGACTCGTCGACTAGGTCTCAGCTTGCCAAGTCGCAGATTCTCAATGGCAGCACCGTCTAGTCTATTCAAGTTGCTCTAGCGGGCAACAGCAAGTTCATTGCTACTCTCGCAACCCGCTCCATCTCGTTCCTGGACACGTCAACTCTCACACAGATTGGCCCTGCCATCGAAGACGGTCAACCGCTCTCTCCCCGCATACTAGTCATCTCGCGACTGGGCAATATAATGCAAAAATCGCTATTCGTAACCTCAACAATGTCCTTCCAGACTCGTACGGTACATTTGATGCAGTTCACATTGACCCACTATATTAGGCCTCTGTATGCCACGGGCACGACGACAAGCCACCTGACCTCGAAGATGGCGAGATCTCCTCGATGCCTGAATTCGTCTTTTTTCCCTGTCGAAGCGAGTTTTCACGATGACGTAGTTCGAGTTGCCATCGAGTACGCCTGCCCCGTTGTTCGACTATGAGGAGGTTGGTGACAGTCAAGGCGATCAATGTCAAGGTGCGCATACCTTACTTGAGCTTATATTGTGAGACTTACATCGGATCAGCATCAGCAAGAATTTGGCAAAGCTACTATTCGCTGACGTTGCTGTTTTCGCTCAGCTGCCGAAGACGGGATGAATTGATGCAGGTGATTAGTTGCAATCCATATCAATACAATACGTGGACATGGATCCTGCAATGATCTCGCAGCCAGAGTGGGAGTCTGGCTATGCCCGTCCACGATTGAGCTCGCTAGGATATTCGCTCGATGTTCACGTTCCGATCGAGTCTTGTGGGTGGGTAGTCATGAAGGAATAAATCTATACGCACACGGAAGTTGGGATTAGGGGACAGTCATATTGACTCGAGAAGATTGAAACCGAAGGTGTATTGGTGTATATTAGGTTGGGCTAGGCTGGCGCGAAGTTCCTCCCGCGTCAATGTCTCTGAATGTTTGAACGTTGGACATTCCGGAATTAATTTTCGGTCGGAAAGAACGTGCCACTGGCTCGACCGCCAGCATCGAATGTTTCATTATCAATCAGTAGCGGATAACAGAAGTGCCTATAGTAATCATCGGCATCGTCGTGCCAAATGATGTGGCTCTTTTAATGCATTCCGCCGCTATTATGTATCTCCACGGCCACAGCACATCCATGAGGGAATTGACACTGACAAGGAAAGTGAGAGATTAACGGTGTACGACGTTAGTCCTCCAGATCCTCGCTACCAGAATAATTGTGAGCCCCAGCTGCCAAGCACACGAAGTGGACCCTCACCTCTGCATTGTTTTCTGCACCAGAAGGCTCAGCTTTCGTTTCGTTGGCGGGACCAGCTTCTGAGCCCGGAGTGGTCTCGGGTGGTTGACTCGGCTACAAGAATTATTGTGAGTCCCAGCTACAAAGCACCGAGGTAGACCCTTGCCTCTATGTTATTTTGCTCACCAGAAGGCTCAGCTTTCGTTTCATCTGGGACGTTGGCGGGGCCAGCTTCTGTGTGTGGAGTGGTCTTGGGCGGTTGGCTTGACACAGCGGATTTGGCGGGTTTTTTCTTCTGTGAGGCATAATAAGTAATGATTCTCATGAACGAATTAGACGCGTGAACGAGCCTGTGGTTTAACAGTGGACCTTCCAACCGTCCGCTGAGCCGAGTGGTCAGATATCTGTGCCCTGCATCAATGGAAAAGGGCGCACTCACTTTTTGCCGCCTACCGGAGGCCATCGTTGAAGGTTCCTCGTTCGGGGGTGTCGCTTTCGTTTGTGATTGGATACAAGACTGAGGGGCCGCCTCGGAGCGCGGTTGACGGGGTGTACGTTTGCTGTGATTCGTCATCACTGTTCTGAACCACTCTCCGATGGTTCGACGATTTCCCTCAGATAACGCGGGGTTGTCAGAAGTTGGCTTTGGGTCAGGCATCTCGACACATGGGATTATCGGTGGCCCTGGAGAGGAATGCGTTTTAGCGGGACATGAACCCGGAGGTGGTGCACCAGACTCGAGAGGATTTTCACGCGATTTTGGCGAGGGAGGCTCCAACATATTGTTAGTGGGAGGTAAAGAAGAGCAGGCTCCCTGCATACCTCATCGTAGTTGAATAATTGGGCAGATGTGCTCGGGGGTAACTCGATCTGTTATCACCATCAGTGAAGCGTCTTCGGGCAGCAATCATGCTAATTCTTGCCTCGAGCAGAGCATCGTCGACATCTTGGCTGCCAGCCTCCTGCTCCTCGTGTTGACGGTCAGACTGATCTTGAGGTCTTTCCGAGTCAGGTGATACCTTGGTTCCACATGTCAAAAACCCGCATCACTGAACGAAGATGTGGGAACTCACGTTTTGGGTCTGAAAACAAAAAGAGGGATGTTCGGAGCGCCGTCGACGACTGGAAGCGATAACCACTCACATTCTGTGTTCAAGGAGGACAGGGTTTACAGAAACGTAGATTGATAAACGAATGTGAATGGAATGTGGTGCTTACTGTGATGTGGAGATAGGGTTCGGGGAGGATATCACTTAGATTCCAGATGGTAATTGTCTTGTTGTATTTTCCTCCAGTTGCGAGGCGAATTCCATCGGGCGACAAGGCAATAGACCGTATCTCATTATCGTCTTCCGCGACGCTGCCCAGTTGAGTGTGAGTGGATGTGTCCCAAAACGAGACGGAATGACCAGCAAGGGAGGCAATGTATCTGTTGTCTGCAGACAGCGCAATAGACATGGGATTGTCGCTGTCATGACTGTGACTTTGCCATTCGGCAAGTTGGGATCCAGTGGACGTATCGAAAGACCTGATTTTACCACCTTCGGATTGGGCGAGGAGCCGACCGTCAGAAGGCCAGACAACAGGAGTTGTTATAAATCTGTCAGACAGTGGGTTGTTGATGGCGACGAGCTGGTCACCATTGTAGCTGTCAAAGATGTGGATAGCGTGGTCGCTGACACTGGCAATGTGTCCACCATTCGGGGAGAATTTGATTCCAATGACAGCACTGTCGTGTCTGAGTGGACCAACCAATTTTTCTCCAGTCGTGATGCTCCAGATGTTTGCTGCCCTGACATTCAGCCTAGCCACGGTAGCAAACCTGGTCGACTCGGGCGAGACGTCGACCGCCCACACCGACTCATTTCTGTCCTCCACCTCGACGACCTTTCTCTGCAGCTCTGCATCCCACACGTTTGCACCCCCGTCAAACCCACATACTATCCACTTGCCGTCCCTCGACACAGAAATGGCGTCCATGTTCATCCCCGTTTGCTTTCCCACCTCTTGACCATCTGCAACTCGCCATCGTCGAATCCCATCCTCCATCCCGCCGTAAAAATGCATTCCGTCAGGGTGGAAAGCGACTGCCCATATCGTACCATAAGGTTTGTCACTAACAACCACTCTTGTATGGTCTTACTGAACTGTCAGCATTGTACAATCACCATGCCTGAGAATTACTCGTAACGCACAGGTCTTTGTCGACAACATCGATCGTGCACACCCGTAGGTTAAGGAAGGAGGTATTTTGGTTCACTCGTGGTACGCAGTTACATAACTCACAAACGTGTGTCTTGGGCGCTAATGCTTACTCAGATCCTGGTAATGTGGGTGGCTCAACTTGAAGCTTGAAGGATCAATCGATGATGGAACATTATATCCTCGTTGTATATGAACACTTCGCTCGCATGGTCTTCGACGGGGACCAGGTTTTCGCTAGTTGATCAGGTCTTTCGATGTGTCCACCGGACCCCAGCCCGCCGAATCATACATTCTCAAGACAACGGCAAACTCACTGATACCTCCGCATCGCGTCCCATCTCGTTCCTGGACACATTGTCACTCAGATTGGCCGTGCGATCATCGAGGACAGCGAACTCATAGAGTCGATTGCCCTCCCCTCGGATTGCAACTATCGTGCGACTGGACAAGATAATCTCAGTAATACATATCCTTCCGATCGTGTATGGTGCTTTCGATGTGCGTATGTATTTGTGTATTTGCGCACTCGCGATGTCAGTGCGTCGGTTCTCCCACATCAACACGGCACCCTAGACATCTGCCAGGAGGAACAAGACGAGCGGCCTTCGACATCTGGCGGACGCGACGACAAACCACCTGATTCCATTCTGGTAGACCTTCGTCACCTTGTAAAGAGTCGCGCTGACTGTGTGCGCTACAGTACACCAGGAGGAACCTAGGACATCTAGTAGCAATCCACCTGTGTCCGTGACCCACCACGAAGACGACGATAGATTTCCTTGAGGTATGACCGTCCCTTTCCCCTTCGAAGCAAGTTCTCACGATGGCATAGCTCGATGTGCCATCGAGCACACCTCGCCCCCAGTTCGACTATGATGAGGTTGGTGATGACTCTCTTACTTCTGTGTTGGCGCTGCTGGAGTCACACAGGTATTCGAGGTGGAGGGCAGAAGGGTGGGCTGCAATCGACATCCCACCAGACCAGACCAGATTTGCGACGGGGAATGGCGAAGCCAGCGTCTGGGATATCACGACGGAGGAGAGGCTGCTTGGCATACTCGAACACGACACATACGATGTTCGTGGAGTCAGGTTTTCTCTGAATGTCACCCGCCTCGCTACCGCGAGCACGACAATGTTCGCGTCTTCAACAGCCATCACCACCAAGACTTATCATACCCTCCTTCTCCCCGATCACGCCGCTTGCGTTGTCAAACAACGAGGAACAAACTATTGCCACATCGAACGACAACAGAGTTATGTCTTTCGACGTGTTGACTGGGTCTCAGCTCGAGTTGTGTCAACGACCGTCGAGTCTATCATTCTACTAGCGGGTGACGACAAGTTTTCGCAAACCGTTCCATCTCGTTCCTGGACATATCAGCTCTCGGATATCGGCACTGTCACCGAAGACAGCGACGACATTCAGTCACACCCGAGACAAGGTCGGAACGGGCGTTCGGACAGATTGGGAACAAGACAAAGAGGTAACTAATTTAGACCAGCTATGAAAGTAGCTTTCTGGTTCTTTGACGAGCTGAAAGGGACTCTTGGGGAGGAGTGCCCGCGCACTGCTCTTGCGGTTAATCATCTCGCTGAGCTACAATCTTCAAGTTGGATGTAAATTGCACAAGCCCTAAACGAGCAGTGGGTGTCGATATCAGAAATGAAGTGGCAACTAGCACAATGCTTTCTTTGATGCCGAGCGAGATAGCATGAGGCTGGGTACTTACCAATGTTAACGTTCATCATCAGCATTGGTGCATGGGGGAGGTCTTCTACAATACCAGTAGGTATGGCCAAACACTTTTCTTATGAGTATGAAACAATTCAGAAGAGTTTTTAAAGCGCAAGTTCAGGAGACAATGACTCTACTTTACAATTAAGGCGTCGTAAACTTCTACTCGTGTTACGATTTCCGACTCTCATTCTCAAATGACCTACAAATTCGCCGCTATGGACTTGGCGGCTTCAAGATATCGAGAGCCCATCTGTCCTACGGCGCGACGTCGTTGAGGACGTGGGGATCCGCCGTGATGAGCGCCGGCTCGAGGGTCCGATTCTCGGAGGTGAACGTGTAAACACAGAATTGAGTTCCGAAGGAGCCGATGCCAATAAGCTTTGGCGTAGGGATGGAGCTAGACGCGAGAGGGAAGAGCTCGAGCAGGGGGTGTTGAAGGATCCATACCAGTCGCTCTCTATGCGGTCAACAAGCGAGAGCTGTTCTATGACGGCTTCGGACCAGGGCATAACTGTGTACCATCTGATTAGCGGAGGGACACCGAGACAAAAAGAATACCTGGCAGGGTGCTGAAGGACTACTACTGCTACGCTTTGTAAACTCCGCTTGAACCTGCGGGTAAACCTCAGGCTCACGTTCCCCTTCATCTACTTCTTGGACCTTAGATTGTTATTTCCCTTTATGCGAACACCAATCATATCTTCAGCAACGTTTTGGGGTAGCAACGGAGTCGAGACCAATACCCGATCGTCGAAGGCTGCTCGTCTTGGTTGTTGTTACAAGACGAGCGGCCTTCGACATCGGGCGGACGCGACGACAAACCAAGGTCCTGACCCCAGTCTGGTAAACATTCAGCATTGTGTCACCAAAAGAGTCGCACTGACTGTACGTATACCAGGAGAACCTAGGACATCTAGTCCACCCGCATCCGTGACCACGAAGACGGCGATAGTGATCAGTTCGAGGTATGACCGTCCCTTTCCATTTCGAAGCAAGTTCTCGCGATGGTAATATAGCTTGAGTTGCCATCAAGCACACTTCTGTTCGACTATGATTAGGTTGGTGATGACATGACTCTCTTCTTGCTTCCGTGTTGGCGCTGCTGGAGCTATCATCCCCGGCACCTTTTGTCCATCTTCGTGGGGACAAGGTACCGCCGCTTGGCCCACCCCATGCCACACTGCCATCGTCGGATGCCCACCCATGAATCCACTCCAGAGGTACGTCCAGAAGTCATCTCAGGCCATTCAGATGCTTAAAAGTGGCTACAGCTGAGGTTCAAGAGGAGTAACAAGAACTCGACTTTGCAAAAGCCAGAGCGACTGCCCACAAGGCGCGTCGTGCCCATCGATCTAGTTCTCCTCACCAGCGGTGTCTGACAGACAAACCATCATAGCGATCGGTCGACCGTAAACCCATATGTTTGTGTTTTGTTTGTTTGTAAATTCTGAGCACTGTTATTGATCCTACACTATAGCGTAAAACACCTTCTAAGGGTCCTTCTCGCCGCGGACAATGCTCAGCAGATCCAAAGGAAGCAAGCCTGTATGGCTTTTTCTGGTTATTATATCTCATGATATGATAGCTCGTTTCCTATTAGGCACAACAAGTAAACGATGTATCTCAACTCTCAACCCAGATGGTCCATGTAACGGTGCGCATATTTTCCTCGAGTATTTACATAGTGTAGGACTCACGGTGGATCAGTATCGGCGAGAACTTGGCAAAGCTACTATTTAAGTCACGTTGCCCGCATGGATGCTGTGCTTTCGCTCAGGCACTGAAGATGAGATGCATTGATCCGCCCCATCCTCGTCGTGGTACTCTGGTGGCGATGGCCGTTGTCGTGCCGGTGGTGTTGATACATTCCCGCGGGGACGAGGACTACGATGTCCATCCCAGTGGGCTCGTCGCTGCCATCGAAACAGAGTTCGAACACAAGGCGAACGATGCGGACGCCGGGGACACAGGGGCGAAAGGTACTACATAGTGAAGAGAGGGAGTGGGCTCCGTTCTGTTTAACAGGGTGTGAGTATGGTGAGGGTCCATAATGAGGCGGAGATGCGGGACGTCGCCGTCCCTTCTGCGGCTTGCGGTTGGTAGGCGTCGTAGTCTACCGTATTTTCATTCAAGTTCCTGTGTTTGACTCGGCCCACCCTACGAATCACATTGAGATACCGGCTCTTGCGAGATGGTGTAGGTCGCCCCCGTCCGCTAACTTTGGCATTCATGTTTTGACGCCGTCTCCTTCCCACGTCTCGAGTTGGCCTGATCCGGATTGTACATCATCGCGAACCAAGTCTTGCAATCAAGATATAACGACCAGTTACAAGTTGCAGCAAGACCGCCTAGCAATCCGGGAAGGTTCACCGATGACTTGATTGTTTATAGTCGCAACGAGGTCACCAGTAAAAATAAGCGCTCAAGAAACGAGGCGCCATAGCGAGAAAAAGGAAACGTGTCTGCAAGGCAACGTTGGGCCACGACTAAACCGAGCCACCTTGCTTCTTGACACTCAGACACTTTGAAACCAGCGACTGTGAGAATGTCGTTGATAAAGAGCAGTGCGTAGCACCGGCCGTTCTCAGGACTGACTGTTCAATGTTGACGATTTCAGCAAGACCCTATAGCAGTGGTTGAAAGCGGCTCCAGTGGGATATACACGGTCGCATTCCACACTGACGGAATGCATTTTTTGGGAGGCACGAGCAATGGAATCCAACGATGGCGACTTGGAGACGGTGAAGAGGTAGGGAAGCAAACAGGAATGGACTTGAACGCCATTGCTGTGTCGAGAGATGACAGGTGGATAGTGTGCGGGACTGAGCTGGGAGCAAGCGTGTGGGATGCAGAGCTACAACAGAAGGTCCTCGAGGTGGATGGCTCAAATTCGGTCTATGCGGTCGACGTTTCGCCCGATTCGACCAAGTTTGCCACCGGAACTAGAAGCAGAACGAGCATCTGGAGTATTACCGGGGAGAGATTGGTTGGCCCGCTTCGACATGACAACACCGTTACGGGAATCAAATTCTCTCCCAATGGCGAACATATCGCCACCACTTGTCGTCGTGGCCCCATCCGTGTCTTCAGCAGTCACAGCGGCGACGAGCTCATCACCATCAAGACTATCATACCCTCGTCGCCCCCAATCACTCCACTTGCATGGTCAAACAACGGGGATCGAATATTTGCTACATCGGACGACAAGAAAATAAAGTCATTCGATGTGTCTACAGGGTCCCAGCTCGCCGAATCACCAACTCTCAGTGGCGGCACCATCGAGTCTATCACTCTAGCCGCCAACGGGAGATTCGTTGCTACTTACGCATACCGTTCCATCTCGTTCCTGGACGCATCGACTCTCACGCGGATAGGCCCTATCATCGAGGATAGCGAAGACATACGATCAATTGCTCTCTCACTGGATAGTAGTCATCTCGCGACTGGACAATATAAAGGGAAAATCGCCATTCGTAACCTCAAAAATGTCCTTCCAGATTTGTATGGTCCTTTCCATGTAAGTATTTGTCCATTCACGATGTTGGCGCGTCGGTTTTCCCACATTGATACGCTACGCTAGGCACCTACTCGCGCGGAAGGTCGCCATGTACGAGTGAGTGCTCTTGATAGACGAATGGATGTGGTGTGTCTAACGTATCATCTTAGCGAATCGTTACGGAATCTGTTGAAACACGACAGGTTCGTTGTGCCTCGAGTTTGTATGCAGGGACTCATTAGACTTCATGGCGTAAACCGCCCGCTAAGGCTGATGCTCCGAACCAACCGAACGGGAACGCCTCGAGCAGCGGACAAGGTACTCCAGATCCAAAGGTGAGTCCTGTGCGTCTTTTTTGGATAGTAGACCACGATGTGACAGCTTACGTTCTATTAGGCACAACAAGCGGACGGTGCAACTGAAGCCCCACCCTGGAGGCTTCGTGTAACGGTACGCGCGGATTCCTTGAGCTTATATCGCGAGACTCACAGTGGCGAACATCAGCGAACATCCAACAATGTTACCGTTTCAGTCAGGTTACCCTCATGGCTGTGCTGCCGTTCGAGGCGGGGTATCGACGATGGGACGCATTGACCAGGCGATTATTGTGAGCGTGTCACCTTGCAGCATTAGTTTCGATCAGCCCAGCCCTGATTGGGCTCGCTAGGATCTTCTTCACTCAATGGTTACTGAGACGTCTACACTAACGCGAAGGAGTGACAGCAATGTTGATTTGAACTGTTGCAAACCTACTACCGAATGTTACGAAGACCGAGCTTTGTTATGTTTGGTTGTCGCGTTCCTCCCGATGTTGTTCTTCATGTATCATCGAGTACACTCATGACTACTCGTTCCGGGTCACCATCCACATCGATGAGCTCCTCGCACTGTCCCTCTGATGACGATATCAATGACAAGGTCCTACTTAGTAGGCACATTCACGATGTATTCCAGAGTCTCTCTGATCACGCACACGACATTCATTTCGCGGCACGTTCAGACGACCTGACGTTTTCGATCAACTATGCCTCCGTACAGCATCCAACAAACTGCGTAGAAGCCCTTCTCAAGACACGCTATACCTCCCTCGACGCGTTCGTTGGTCAGGTTGGCAGGACTTCACCAATGGGCTCGCGGCCGAGTTGGGCTATATACCAACTTTGTGAGTTTCGCTCGGTTCGTAGTATCGGATATCTTACGATTCGCAGTGCACAGTGATAGCTTGCGGTGAAATTTAGCTTCCTTGCTGTTCCCGGTATTGTCACCCCATGTACGACCGCAAACGCCATCAAAATCAGCATCACTCAGTGGTATCATGCCGTGTTGCATGCGTACAGTGACCCGGGACTCATGGCAGCGGCTGCTCACCCTGGGCGATGTGGATAGTGTGGGTACCTTTGCGGGATATCTCGCATCTCTTACAGGGTCACTGCATGATGTTGAGCTGGCTCGGTGAACTGATGCACTTCTATGGTTGTTGACTCGTTCATGAATGTGATTTGGACAGATACCATAGTACTGTATGTTTGTAACGTTATTGCTTGGTGACTTTACCTAAGGAGTGCTGATTGGAGGACGACTAACCGAACAGGTTTGCGTCGCCGCTTTCAGTGGTGTATTTCGAGGCCTCAATGATGGGAGAGGCGACGATGAGACACTGGTGTTCAATGGATAAGATAAGATACGCTCCAAGCTGGCTTGCAGCAGTGCCGCTGCCTCGTTGGTGGTTGGCGACGGCGCCTGTGGCTTTAAATTAAGGACAACCACCAGCGCTTGTGATACCAACCTGTCCGTTGGGCAATGCTGACTTCGAAGAGCTCACGTCTATTTCGATTTTTGCTGTCGCTTGTCATTCGGCTCCGCCTGTCCACTGGCCGGATATCACTCGCGCTTCGATCTTGGTCTGCTTCACTTTGGAGCTCAATTCTAACGTTTGCATGTCGCAGAGGCCAGTCCCGGATTCGACTACATGCAAACGATGTCCCCGTGGTGGGTAACAATCCCATGGGAGAGGAAGAGCACAGCGGAACTCTCGCAGCATTGCCTGTGCGGCGTGCCGTTTGCTGGCAGGACGAAGTATCAAGATACCAAGCTCTCACTCCAGGTCGTCCGCTCCAATTTGACCTACACCCTGCGACTCCTGAAGGAGGGTCACAGCGCTATAAGCCCAGGACAGCCATGTAAGGCACTTGTTTCAGTACCCCATACTCTCCGTTCACACTGGCCCTCAGTCATGGCACCGACACTCAGTTTGGCATCCCAGCTGGGCAACAGAGCCTCTTGTCTGCGTGGGTTCACCTCCTTACGAGACTCGTCTACCCCTTTGATAACCCTCGACATAGACTACCGCCGCTTCCAGATGGATGGAGAAGGCATGTCCATCCCGAAGGAGTTGTTCTCTTTTATCACGAAGGATTTGTACGTTTCTTTTTCATGTGCATTACACTCCTGTTGTGGACCTTTTCCAAGCGTATATTCACAGAGAGCGACATCAGTGACCGCAAAGAAGAACAGGAAGTCCTTTGTTGCGCCGTGAAACTCATCCAGCAGGCGATCGATACACAAGGTGTTGCCCTGGATGACCTCACGGAAATTGTCCTGAATGTGGACGATAGTCGATGTTGGTATTATTACTTTGTGGACCACACACACCGCCTTCTCTTCTGGGTAGACTCAGTTGGCGTGAAGGAGCTCAATATCGACTTGCAAGGGATCGCTGAATATAGCCATATCAGTATGTCTGATGCGCCGTTACTTTCTTCTACTGATAGCCATCTAGGGTATATGGTTGAGGCACATTACTGGTATGCTTCTCCCATTAGTCTTTCAGGTATGTCTGCACCTGTTGCGTTCTATTCCGGCACTGACCCTAACTCAAGTATATCGCATATGATATGGAATCGAGGGCGCATTGTGAATACTACCCCCACAGTCGTATCCTTCCAAAACGAGCCTTCGAAGACCTCAGGGGGATGCTCAATTATGCAAAGACCGGTACATCCCCTTTGTGAAATGCCCACACCGTGTTCTTATCGAACCGTCAGACATGATGACTACTGATTCATCCTCGAGCCCGTTCGCACAAGATGAACTCGTTGCGATCCTGGATCTTGTCAACTCACTCAAAGGTGCATCTTCTTATCCCGTACCCTTCCTTGACCTTGCTCACTTTCAGCGAAGATGATGAGAAGATTGCCGATCCGTACAGTATTTGGGTCATTGGTATGACTACGCCTTATTACATCATGTAGTGGTGCTGATTCTTGGGAAGCACGACTAATGGCATTCTTCAGTGAGTGTTATACATGTCTGATCACTTGCTTTCCTGAACACAATCCCAGCTGAAAACCAGTTCCTGAATTTTTGCGGTCAGCCGTGCGCACGTTTGAACGCAGATTCGCCATTGTTTGGCCAACAGAGTTGGAATCGTCGCACTGAATTCAAAGCTGTCAATTTTTTTCTCTTTGGATCACCGAACGAACATGCCGTTCGTTTGCAACGAGTCTGGGTTGACGGTATTATCATCCAGCCTCGTTGGAAGGATTTCGTCAATAGGCTCAAAGAGGAGTTGGGCCGGTATACTATCTTTGTGCGTCTCATTCGGTTTGCGTGCCGGATATCTTATCGTTCGCAGTCCACAGTGATGCTTGCGGTGAACTTTAGCTTCCTCGCTGTTCCCGGTGTTGTCACTCCAGGCTCGGCTGCAAGTTCGATCGAAATCATCATCTATTGCTCAGTGGTTTCAACGATCGCGTCTATTGTGTTCTCCTTTTGCCTGTTGAATGTGTACAGTGATCCGGGACTCATGGTCGCTAGTTCTGCAGTATGTTTTCATGGTATATATAACAGCCGCTGTTCACCTTGGCTGTGATAGGCGGAAGCCATGCAGGTGCTCAATCAAGCGAAAGCGGGAATGGCGTGTCTCGCGATCACGCACAGTCTTCCGTTTGCCTCCCTCATATGGTCGTGCGTCATCTCAATCCATCGTCGCGTTCATTCACGCTTTGCTTACATGGTTTTAGAATCGTACTTTTCTCCGCGGCCCTTGCGGTACAGATTTTCGGTCGGAAAGAACGTGCCACTGTTGCGACCCTCAGTGTCGAATGTTTCATTATCGCGTTGTGTGTGGTCATGGGTTTGAGGGTGATGTGGCTGTCCTCTGGGAACGAGGATGTGGATGGTGTAGATGCCTTTACGGAAAAGAGCCCACCTCTTACAGGGTCGCAGCACGACATCGAGCAGGGTTCAGAGAACTGATTGCCTGCTGACTCACTCATGGGCGGGTGCGATTCGGAAGAGGCTCGGAACTGGTACCATATTTTGACAACTTTAATATTAGCACTTGATGCGGGCATGTTTATGACTGCGACAGGGAAGCTACAACAGTTTCAACTGGTAGCCGATAAAAGTGCCTTGAGTAGACATCGGGATTGTCGTCCGCAAAATGATATGGCTCCTTTAATGTGTTCCGCCGCTATCGTCTGTACGGCCACAACAAATCCACGAAGGTATCCACAATGAAAAGGAAAGTGAAACATTAACTTTGGACCACGATAGTCCTTCAGCTCCTCGCTACAAGAATTACTGTGAGCTCCAGCTGCTAATCACACGAAATGGACCCTCACCTCTACGTTGTTATGCGCATCGGAATGTTCAGTTTTCGTTTCGTCGAAAGCATTGACGGGACTAGCTTCAGAGTGCGGGGTGGTCTTGGGCGATTGGCTCGACTCAGCCACAGCTCCGAAGCACACGAAGTGGACACTCACCTCGACGTTGGCGAGACCAGCTTCAGAGTGCGGAGTGGTCTTGAGCGGTTGGCTCGACGGAACGGGTTTTGGCGCTGCTTTCTTCTGTGAAGTACGGTAAGAGATGATGTTCATAACGGATAAGACGCATGAACAAGCCTGTGGTCTAACAGTGGACGTTCCAACCGTCCGCTAAGCCGAGTGGTCAGATATCCCCTATATCAACGGAAAAGGGCAAAATCACTTTTTGCCGCTTACCGGGGGACATCGTTGAAGGTTTCTCGTTTGAGGGCGTCACTTTCGTTTGTGATGGGATACCAGACTGAGGGGGCGCCTCGGAGGACGTTTGGCGGGGAGTCCGATTGTGACTGCGTTTCGTCATCACCGTGTTGAACCACTCCCCGATAGTTCGACGACCCCCCTCAGATGACGCGGGGTTGTCAGAAGGTGGCTTTGGGTCAGGCATTTCGACGAGCGGGATCATCGGTGGCCCCGAAGAGGAATGCGGTTTAGCGGGGGATGAGTCCGGTGCTTGTGCACCAGACTCGAGAGGATTTTCACGCAATTGTGGCGAGGGGGGCTACAATATATTGTCAACGAGAAAAGAAGAGCAGGCTCCCTGCATACCTCGTCGAAGTTGAATAATGGGGCAGATGCGCTCGGGGGCAACTCGATCTATTACCATCCCCAGTGAAGCGTCTTCGGGAGGAACCATACGAATCCTTACCTCGAGCAGAGCATCGTCGTCATCTTGGCCGCCAGTCTCCGGCCCCAGAGGACTGGGATGTGATCCATCGGGTTGTTGGTCAATAGCCTGTACAAATTGGGATCAGCTCACCCCTTCAACGACAGGATGATCCCTGCCGACTTACCTTGGGGGATTTTTGCTTGTCGTCTTGGCTAGGTTGATCTTGAGGTTTTTCCGAGTCGGCCGATACCTTGGTTCCATGTGTCAACACCCAGAAACCCCGTATCACTAAACGAAGACGTGGGTACTCACAGTTTGGATCTGAAAACAATAAGAGGGATGTTCGGAGCTCTGTCGACGACTGAAAGGGATAACAACTCACATTCTGCGATTAAGGACAAGGGTTTATAGAAACGTAGATCCATAAATGAATGTGGTGCGTACTGTGGTGTGGAGATAGGACTCGGGCAGGATATCACTTAGATTCCAGATGGTAATTGTCTTGTCGTATCCCCCAGTTGCGAGACGAGTGCCATCGGGCGACAAGGCAATAGTCCGTATCTGATCATCGTCTTCCAAGTCGCTGCCTAGTTGGGTGTGAGTCGATGTGTCCCAAAATGAGACAGAATGACCAGCAAAGGAAGCAATAAATTTGTTGTTTGCAGACAAAGCAATGGACATGAGAGCCTCGTTGTCATGGCTGTGAATTTGCCATTCGGCAAGTTGGGATCCAGTAGATGTATCGAAAGACTTGATGTTACCACCTTCGGATATGGCGAAGATCCGACCGTCGGAAGGCCAGACAATGGGAATGAATGCAGCCCAGTCAGGCAGTGGGTTCTTGATGGTGACGAGCTGGTCACCATTGTAACTGTCGAAGATGTGGATAGAATCTAGGCAGGCAGTAGCGATGTGTCTGCCATCCGGGGAGAACTTGATTCCCTTGACATCTCTGCCATGTTCGAGTGGGCCAACCAGTCTCTCCCCAGTCGTGATGCTCCAGATACTCGCTTTCATGCCAGTCCTCCCAGTCGCGGTGGCAAATCTGGTTGAGTCGGGCGAGACGTCGACTGCTTCCACAAAATTTTTGTCCTCCACCTCGACGACTTTTCTCTGTAGCCCTGCGTCCCATACGAGTGCACCCTCCCAAAACCCACATACTATCCACTTGTCATCCCTCGACACAGAAATGGCGTTCAAGTCCATTCCCATTTGCTTTCCTACCTCTTGACCATCTGCAACTCGCCATCGTCGAATTCCGTTCCCCGTCCCGCCGACAAAATGTATTCCGTCAGGGTGGAAAGCGATACCGTATACACAACCAGAGTCATTTTCAAGAACCACTCTTGTATAGTCTTGCGAAGTTGTCAGAATTTGTAAAGTCACTGTGCCCTGAGAACTACTACGCACTGGTCTTCGTCGACGACATGAGGCTCCTCGATCGTGCACAGCCGTAGGTTTCAAAATGTCAAGGAACGTTTTGGTTCACAGTATTAACTTACGTAGTTATCTCACAAACACATTTCTTACGTCACCTCGTGTCTTCAAGTTGGACTCGGACGTTGATTATCGGGCCTACTCAGACGGTTATGTGGATGTCACATCATCGGATCGGCGAAACCTTCCTTCATTGGAGGCAGTCTTGCTGTGAGACTTGCGACTGTTCATCTATCTCCGCTGACTTCAGGTTACAGGCCCACTGATATGCTATCATTAAATAATGGTGCGCTGGACGTGAAGCTCGTCAAGAAAGAGACGCTTTCTCAGGCTGGACATGAATCCGTGTCGCGATCCGAGAACCACAACATTGTGAATGTCGAGTCTGGAAGGTAAGTTCGACCAGTCTAGGGTCCCGTCTTTCCACTGAACGGATCATCAAACGTAAGGGACAGTTCAGACCTCAGGCTGTACCACTGGGTGTGAAGGTTCTTCATGATTTAATCCCGTGCAGATATTCCGGTTATTCTCCGCCCATTGTCGTAAGTCACAGCGGGGGTGACGGAATTAAACGATGGCAGTCGACCTAATATCTCGACAATAATGGAACAAAAATTGCGGACGACCACACCGAATATCTACGGGCTGGACAGTATGGAGGAACCACCCTTCGCGATACGACCCACATTTATACTGGTGTGTTACCTCATGTCTTTACCCAGACGCACTTAACCCTCACTTACCGTGGTGGTGACGCGATTAAGTGGGGGACATCCATACAGATAGTTGTCGATAGTAATATGACGTATTGGTATCGGAGGTGTCCACCGTAAGCACGATAGCGGTGCCAACCTCGTGGACGACCTTGTCGTGGGCCTTTGCGTCCCGCACACTTGCCCCCCGATCGGCCCCGCTCACTATCCATTTTCGATCCCTCGATAAGGCGATGGCCGCCGCCGAGCTCCAATGAACCCCATACCTCCCGACCATCGCTGACTTGCCATTGCCGAATCCCATTCCCTCCAGTACTCAATAGATGCCTTCCGTCGATCTAGATGGAAGGCGACAGAGAATGCTACACTATGCCCACTGTCTCCGATTTCTTTTTCTTTTGGGATCAGTCAACTTTGTCGGAAATAACACCGTCCTTGAACGAGGAGTACACACCCAGTTTCGTTGATGACTCGGTCTCCATGCTACCATGACGAATGTGCACGTACCGAGCTCCAGTGCCGCCCACTGGGGAGCGCTACTGGTAAAGACGCATGAGGTAATTACCCTTTGTAGTGAGCCCTAGTGTGTGAACTTCAGCTTTGTGTATACATACCGCAAGTGTTGATCTGCGTGCATCCCGGTATGTGTCATTCATATGCATCACCTCATCCGCAGTCGCACAATGTTTGAGAAAACTTCTACATAAATCACGTCCTCCGTGACTTTACATTCGCTCTATATCTCGGTCCCATGCGTTCCTGGCTGTATACATAGCCTGTTTGTTGGACGTATTGTCAGACGATCCTATCGAGCGCACAGGTCTCGAGGAAGTCTACGCCAATAAATCTCCCTTTGCTATGGAACATCCAATGTAACGCTGTTTTCCCGGTGCTCGTGGTCTATCTCTGCTGTCTTCTGCAAGTATAGCACTGCAGTCGAGCATACATTTGGGATTTGATCAAGCAGACATATTGATTCGACCGGATACTGAGAAACAAATAGTGGGGTTGAGGCAGTCAACGTTCTCCGTTGACGACCTTGGACGAGGATGCACTGACTCATCTTGGCGGTCACAGAGGCGAACGCTGACAATAACGTCAACACTTAGTGAGAACGGACATG
>JBBPSD010000371.1:0-27751 GCA_038093415.1 Xerocomellus chrysenteron | reverse complement strand
AGCCAACACCGGCAATAAAACCGGCTCTAACTTCCTAATAGACTTCGTAGATTTTCTACGTTCCCCCCCACCATGTAGTACCCTCGGGCCGTCTAGGGCGGAGTTGGAATAATTCGGAGATGTCCATTCCAAATTGGGAAGTGCCGCCTCCTCGGATACTCGCAAATGGAGGTCAGTGGCCACGATCGCACAATAAACTGTTCGATTATGCACGAGCTGAAATGCGACCCCCACACAAATCAACCCCTCTTGGTGATCTCACTGGTAGGATTCCTATCAACTATCTCGCGATGTAGAGTCGTCGGTGGCGTCACTGACAGATATCTGGATGAAACTTTAATGTTCTCGGCATCATGACTCAGCAGCATCTCTGCGAAACCATATACATTGCACTGTACGAAGGAGACAGGAGAGTCGTTCCTGAAGATGGTCAACAGTTCCATCCATGCGGCCGATGTGGCCGAACACATGACTGAATGGATTTCTGGTCAGTTTGTACTTCTTGCCATGCCTAAGGGCAGTCGCTCGCTCGTAAGGGCGACGAACACGATCTCCCCTGTTGGATCGCTCTTCAGGAAACTCGGTAATAACGTTACCGCTTGAAGCTTTTTCGTTGACCTGTCCTCCAATCAGAGCTCTCAAAAGTCGATAAAAAAGGCAATTGAGGGTCCTATGAAAAAGTTTTATGCGAGGACCGCTCAGAACCAGTCCTGACGCACCACCCAGTTTACAGAAGCTGTTAGCGTATCATGGAACGATTCGACATCTGAGGTGCAGCCGCAACGCTTGTGTTCTCATCATCGTTCGAATCATGAATGTTTGAATGGCGTACGAAATTTGGACTTCTGGTACGTCGTTCCTACCGGGTCAACGCTACGCATTAGCCTGGATCTACGGCCCGTATCTGCTAAAAGAGGCAGAGTGGTTGAGAAGGGGTTGTTTCCAGGGCGATTCTGCGTTAGAACTTGAACACATGATCCCAGACATTCGTCGACGTCGTCAGAATCAACTAGGGTGCATCAGGGGTAAAGGAGGCCTTCAAGCCTCCTCACGCGAACACGAGAGCCCATGCACCTGTGTTTTATTCAGTGTTCAGTGACCTCCTCAAAGCTCAAAGCTTTATAATAGCCAAATGCTACGAAAATCGAGATCAACGCGACCTGGGGTGTATCGTAGAAGCCCTGCTGTCATGCTTCCGCAATCGCAGTGACACGGATGTGAATGCTACCAAACAGTTCTTGATGCAGGACAGTACCATGCATTGTCATAAAGCTTTTTCCATCAGAACTCCGAGGTCCCTATTAGTAGCAAAATATTAGTAACAAGCCACTGGAGCCGCAGTGTCACCGACCGTCAAATGTACTTAGTAATTATTAGGCGAGCTCACTTTCCTTCACCCCATAAATGGAACAATTGAATCCCCTCCAGGCTCCAACGGATTTCATAGTTCGGTCAAGCGATAACGTTACAAACCGTCCTGCCAGCCGGAGTGTCGCATGCAGGCTGTGTGGGTTGCGTCAAGGGCACGAGGCAGTGGTCCAGGGAGGGAATAAAAGGACCACGGATCCTAATCTCCTAGAATCCAGGAAGCCATCACTGGCACGTTGCCTTCAGTGAGTCTCGACTTCCTCCCTTTGCTATCCACCCCTTCTACTGGCATCCCCAATACTCACTATCTTCATCCCCAGTCTTCAATCGTCTTCCGTCTACATCTCCGTCAGCCTAAATACTAAGCCAGATTCAGGTATGGCATTCTTTGATTGCAAAGAGGAGTTCCAACGTTCTGATGCTGACAAAAACTATAGGACAATGCCTACCATCACGAACACCTCCGGTGGTGACATTAACGTCAGTGTCACTATTTTCGGCGGCGACGTGGGAAGCGATGGCTTCTTCCTTCTCAACGATGGCCAACAAGATACCTGGACCAGAAACAACATTCAGGCTGTCTTCGTTCTGAAAGCCAGCGGGACGAGCGAAACATTTGTTGTGGAAGCTAGCGGGACCTTGATTATCAATTAAAGTCATATTGGGTGTCCGGGGGAGGTCGTACCAGTTTTCTCGCTTCATGACATTAGTTGAACTTGTTATCGTGGCATGGTGTGCAGGCACAGGAAATTTGCAGGCGACCGTGAGGTCGATCTTGCACCCCGACGGCAGGCAAGTTGCATGCAACCAATTCAATAAGGCTCAACTTGAAGCCTCAGAGTGATAACAGCGGAAGCGCCGTAAGCAATTGGAGCATCCTCAATCGTCCGTGACGCGTTCCAGTGTCCAGAGTGCAAAACGTGCTCGTACGAGAGCACTAAGCGAGTACTTACATGATGCGCCAGTCAAATTCTGGAACCCAAGTTACCCAATGATTCCTGCCGTCAACAATGGGAGTTCCACTTACGCAAACCCGGGATCCTTCGCCCGCGAATCCGGCGCATCGTCATGCGATAAGCACAAACGGACGGTTTCCTGGGATATGAAGTTTATGACGAGACAGAGGGATTGAAATTTTCCGAAACACGATGGAACGTAGGCGTGCACCCCGCAAGATATATTATTCGTAACTGTTCACAAATTGGTCAGGACTCACCTGAATGCATCCCAAAGTTGTATCGATCTTCCATCAGCCTGACTCGAGGGGCGGGCGGCCCGCTACTCTACAACTTGAATATATGCCCGCTAACCTCATATTCGAGGTCTCGTGTTTGCGTGAAGTCAATAATACCAAGAGTTGCGTTGTTTTGGTTCAATTCACCCGCGGAGTCGTTCTGACGAGTGACAACACCGTTATTTGTCACGATGAATGAGTCTGACTCGAGCTCACATGTTCAAGCTCTCATACTTACCGGTCATTGGATCTACCAACTCTGCATCTTTTAGAAGATACGAATTGTTGATTAATGCGTCGCGTTGAGTCCCGGCGGAACGACATACCAAAAGTCCAACCAATTCAACCACTGGCATCCAAGCTTCCAACGACGGCGACGAGAGCACGTTGACAAACACGCGGCGCGAGCCGCACCCCCAAAGATTCACAGTGGCAATTATGTTCGTCTTCCTTTTCTGTGTCACTGCCCGGAATGACGTGGCATTGTGCACGCGTCAGGTGAAGGATCGTCTGATCACGGACCTAATCATTGCTGATCCAAAGAGCAGCGCTTCTTTCTCATTAAAATAATACCAGGTGGCATTCACATCGGGACTTGCCCATGTGCACGTTTTGATCTCCGTACGTATCTTCAGAAGCCACGTCCTGGGTATGTACTCGCCCTGTGCCAACGCAGCGTGCGTGTTTTAGGACCCGACACACGTGCATCTTCGTTTGTTGTTTTTGTACAGACGACGTCGCCGTGCATCGGCGTGGCACTTGCACCCTGCTGGACTTGTCGGACCTAGTGACGCAGACGATATATTTGGGCCATGGTTCGTGTCGGTCAGTACTAGTGCTCCCTGGCACTAACCACCTCGATCGATAGTGCGACCTAAATCCAGCGTGATCGAGGTGAAGTATCCTCGTATTTGCTCTCGGTTCCGCACCACGCTCATCGTTCGAGACTTATGTATCCCACCCCCAGCGACATGTCGCGTCGCATCTCGCCTGTGCTCCCGAATCGCCCATTTGAGGTACACACCGCATCCCACTCGCAATTCCAGGTCGGAGCGTTGCGCTCGAGCATGGTGTGAGCACGTTCATGCCGTGCGTCCAATTGACCCCCACCCATCAAGATGGTACACGAAATATACACCGATCGCGTCCGTCATCCTCACAACTCCCTCCGAATCGATTCTCACCTCGCCCCTCCACACGCTAGTCGACATGTAAGTTCTCGAGGCGATCTTGGTATTGATGAGCCGGTTCGCATCCTTGTTCACGCTCGGCGTGGCACAGAGCGTCGGGAGCGTTGCCTTCTACGATCCTACCCCGGGTGGTGGTTCTATGCTCGACAATACCTTCGACGAACCCTTGGACGTCCGTCTATCTGCGTGTCCGTTCATGTGATCATCATGTTTTCCTGATCGGGACGCTGGGATGGCAGGTCATCGTAAGCTCGCCGGACGTGCTGACGGACGACGTGATCGTCAACTATGCGCGTGCGACCGGCTTGTACGTTTTCATCGACGTTGGACAAGCCAGGATGGGAACTACGACCACGACGACTGCTACTGCTGGCCAAGCCTCGGCACCTCTCGCTCACCTCTCGTATCCCTCGCCTCTCCTCCTCGACCCCTCTCTCTGCACAGCCACAACGTCCAGGTATGGGGTATGAGCAGCATCTCAAACTAAAGCGCATCCTTAGCTCCGAAGAATATTTCGGGATTCATCTCGGAACACCTTTCCCGGCCAACCTCGGTGATGGGAACGGGTGGGTCGATCAGACGATCGAGCTGCGTCAGGATTATGGCAGTTCGGGGATCGGCACGTGTTTGTGTTTGGAGAATTTGATCGGGGGAAATCATTTCCGGTGGGTTCACGTCCCGCGCGGTGACAGTGGCTGAGGGATTGACTGAATGGCATAGCGTCTTTCGCCAAAACGGGACGCTGGCGGATAGTGGGGCGTTGTTCCTAGCGTGAGTGATGCGGTCGTTTGTCGTGTGATCCCTGTCGTATTGTGATGGTGTTGACGATTCGACAATGCGTATCCAAGGAAGGGGTGGGCCAAATACGGTTTCCCCAACTTTTTGGCGTTGCAACGGTTGGCTAGTCCACGACGGAGAAGCACGATATCGTAACGGATGAGTACGACATTGGCAGGCGCGCTCCCCTTTTGCCTTTTACTTTTTTTCGTGATCCATTGCTGCTGGGAGGGATGACCTTGTCGCAGGCGCGACAGGCGAGACGAGCTATGGGGGCATGCCGTATAGTATGCAAGCGTAGAACGTGACGGGGTTGTTGGCGCCTGGTGCGGAGGGGGTGAATCGCGGTGTGTACTGGCGTCGATCGTGTCGAGTTTGGACCGACGGCGTTCGTTTGTCGTTGGAAAGGCATTGCACAGGATGGGGTTGTGACATTGTTGACGGTGACCATCATTTGATGTATTTGAGGCTTTATTATTGTCGTTCGATTTTGGGAAGAGACCCGAATGGCGACATATGATCCTAAGAACTTGCGCGGAGTTGAGATCACAAGAACCTAGCAATGAATTTCCGTTCAAACGAGTGACAGTTTGCTTGATGCATAGATAGTGCTATAGCTACATAGGGATAAATCATGAGAGGGTATCAAATCTTTACAAGATAACGCCCGCGGCCTCGCTGAGGAGAACGAGTAACCTGTCCTGTATATGCCAGTAAGACGGTGCGTTGATGAAACATACGACTGGAACGTGCCTTGTCTTGTTCGGTATCTGCATACATGAGCCAAGTGCGTCCATCGACAAACTTGACCGCAAACGAATGTGGGATGGCTTCCAGCTCCTCAAAGCCTTCGTACCACTCGTTGAAGCTCTCGATGCGACCGTCCAAGTTGACGAGGGCAACAGAGCGTGTCGAATCCTGGGACGGGAGTGAGTATATGCGCGTAGAGGAGCGGACGTCGCACTTACTCGCTGACTCCTACAGAGGGACAATTGGGCGCGTGCGAGATCGAACATGAAATAACGGCGTTTCCACGCGAGATGGTCGGGGGTCTGTATCGTAACCCAACCATTGAATGCTTCGGGGGCCGCGTCCTGGAGGACTGCATCGCTGATGCGTTGTATGCGAGAGCGCCTCTGTTCGGTCGAGCGCCTGCGTTCCTCTTCCTTTTCGCTCGACTGGGACTCTGCGCGACGAATGTGCTCGTGTCGCCACTGCTGCATCTCACGGGTATACTGTAATCTACGTTCGTGCTCCGACTGTTTTCGCTCCTTGATCTCGCGGAGACGGCGCTCCTCTATGGCCTGTGCCTCGCGCTCCTCCTCCGCCTTGCGTGCGGCAGCCTGTCGGAGCTGGTCCTGGAGGATGGCTTTCCTGCGCTGCTCGTCCTCGCGCGCGCTCTGCTCTGACTCTGCCTTTTCACGCTTTCGACGGGCCTGGCGTTCTTCCTCTTCGCGGAGGGCGTCTTCTTCTTCGCGTTGTCGACGCCGTTGGGTGGAGAGCTGGCGTTTGAGGCGTTCTTCGGGGGAGAGATGGACAGGGGCGGCGCGGCCGCGGAGGATGACTTTGGGTGGGACCTGGGGTGGAGGGACGTGTTCTGTGCTGGACATGGCGTGGTCTGCGACGACGGGGAGGGGTTTCATGACGCGGAAGTCTTTCGGAGGGGGAGGCGGAGGCGGGAGCGAGGGGACGGGCGAGGGAGGCATGGCTGGCATGGGGTGTTCACGACGGACACAGAAATTAGCAATAAAAGTACTGACGTGGAAGTTGAACATATAACAAGGCGATGGTTGCCATTGTAAGAGATAAGATCAACTGTCCACATCACGTGATGTGGCTGGTCCGTGCACTGTGGCTGTTACCGTGAGACTGTGACAGGACATTGTCACAGCATCCGTTTGGATTTCCCCCGGCTGTCGTTCGTACGCTAATCACGGCCAGGTCACACTGCGGGCCAAAATGATAATCCAACCGGCTCATTTCACCCCCCCCTCCTCGTCCTCCACACCCCACGCCCATCTTTCTCCCCGCGACCACGTCTACAAGGGCAAGTATGCACACAGATCCTGGCACCAATTACCGCCAGAGCTCGTCAGGTACGTCGACGCCACCCTCATCATCGTCTTCATAATATCCAACCCCGACCCATCAGGACCATTGCGACACACTATCTCCTCGACCTCCAGCCCACCACATATTGCCCCCTAACCTGGGACGCAAAGGAGCTCTGGAATCCCAGAATCGTGTACACCACTTTTCGTGATGCAATCGCGCTCGAAAAGCTCATGCAGGTCACCCCCGCCTGGGCCGCTGCGCGTACGCACATCCCCCCTCTTTCCTTCCTTACGCGCTCATATTTCCCTCCTAGTCGAAACCCACTTGTTTTGGTCCAAGGCTTGCGCCGTTCTCGATCCCCATGATGTCCTCGCCCACTATCAGTACGTCCGTCCCCAACCACCGCCGTCCGGCGCAGCAGGCGGCGCTGCACCCACCCACCTCCAGCTTCCATATCGAATATCTCCCTTTCGTCACTTTCGCCTGATGACCGCCCGCACTTGCTTCGTCTGTCGCATCAACTCCCCCTTCTCCTCCGTCGGCCTTGCCGTCGCAAAGAGAATCCACCTCACCCCAGCATTGGGCTCCATCGCCCTCTGTCGCGATCACCGCAAAAACTCCTTCTGTGGTCTATGTCTCCGTGAAGCCCCTCTTGCCGAAACCGACTCCCAGTTCGACATGCATGGAAACACCGTCCGTTTCACCCCCTATCATCAGCCATACGGCCCACCATCTCAGCTCAACATGGGCGTCACCGCTTACTCCCCCTACACCACCCCTCTCAACCCCGCCCTCATGGTATGCTGTGCGGACAACGAAGACGACGACACTTGGCCCAATGTGGATGCGACTTGCCGTTCTTGTCGCGGCGAATGGTTGTGGCAACGCATCTCCACGAGTCTTCGCGACCGCGAAGCCGTCGGAGGTCCCCGTTTCGTTCCGAGTTCGTCCCGTGCTGCTTCCATCAGGGATCGCACCCCCCAGTCTCGCTATCCCCCATCGAAATACGCGTCTGCTGACTGGGAGACGCGTCAAACCGTAGATGCGTTTATTGATCTTGGCGAGGGGTCCATTGCCGAAGTCATTGCCGTGGCGCGGGAAAAATTCTGGCTCCGTTCCCAGACAAAAATGCCTGAGCTCATGGAACAAGCCGTCGCAGCAACACGCTGGGCTGGCGAGGGCATGGGTGTCGATTTTACCCCTCACACACCCGTCGTAAATCAGGCCGTTGAACATAATTCATCAAGCGCCGCTGCTGTTCACCCCGTCGTCGTCGGAGAGATGGACAGTCCTGCCCGCAGCACCTCGCCTTCACCCCCCTCCCCGCACTCCGTGCAGCGCTCCCGGTCGCCCTCTCCGAGGTCTGTTTATTCCTCCGAGTACGAAGGCTCAGAGGAGGAGGAAGACCCAGAACTACTCTCATTGACCGAAGACGCCGGCGGTGTACGTGAACTGGCCATTGCCGACTGGGCACGCTCACGCATCCTCGACGGACACTGGTGTAACCCTGCCGATCAATGGTACGGCTACGCATGGCCCGCAGGCGGGGGTGTCCGCGACACAGGCGAAGATACAGAGAGCGAGCCGGATCCGGACGAAGACGTGCCTGAGGGGTTTACCGTTCGTCGGGTGGTGCGCGTCGAAGCTGTGCACCCGTGTCCGTGGACTGTGACATCCAGCTCTGTTTCTGCTTCGCCGACGTCTCTAACCTCACCTACGTCTCCGACCTCCCGCAGGTCCAATGACTCTAACGGGTCCGATGGCGATGACATCCACCCCCGCCTATCCACCGTCCGCGCACATGCCCCTCCCTCCTTTGTACTATGCGAACAAGCTTACCACGCCTACCAGAAACAACTCCGATCGATTCTCCTTCCAGCGATGACGAACCTTGTGCGCAAGTGTGTGATGGAATGGTCGAATGGGGCCGTTGGGGCCGGGGATCCAGCGACGAGGGTGGCGAGGATGGGGTTAGAGGATGTGTTGGCCGAGTTGAGAACCCCTGGACTTTGGTTTGATGGGGTGGACTGGGCTTCTGGGGGTTTGCAACGGGATCGTGACCGGGATACGGCGTTCGCGGGGGAGAGCGAAAGGCGACGTGAGAGGGAAGGCGAGCGAGAGAGGGAGAGGGAGGAAGACTCGGCAAGCAGTGCATCGTCACGGAGCGGAGGCTCCCATACAACGAGTCCAGTGTTGAGCACGACGACGCTGCAAACGACACCGTCACCGCCTCCTGCGCACGAAAAGGACAAGTGCGCTGGCGAGCGTGATGCGGCGATGCGGAAGCAGCCCCCACCAGTGGTCATTCCGATCCCCATCTCGCCGGTTCTCCCTTCACCGCGGTTAATTCACCCAATTCCATATATCCCCGTCACCCTGGCGCACATGGCGCAATATAGCCTCGAGGCGTTCAAAAACGTATGTGCACGCTGTTGTTCATTTGTGCGGTTTTTGGATGCTGTACTGATGTGATGCCATGCGACAGGTATGGCGAGAGGCATGTGCACCGTTGTATCACTGTCGGTGTACGATTTGTGAACGGGCGATGGTACGTGCGAACATGGCGGCTGGACATACGGTGCCGAGTCAAGGGCAAGCTCCAGGTTCGGACGGACATATAAACAACAATCCGAATGTGAACGCGGGTGCGAATCAACAGGCCCCAGTGGTGCACCAATCACAAGGACATCAGCCGGCGGAGATTGCGCTCGAGGAGGTGCGTACGGTTCCGAGGCACGTGTTGGCACAGGAAGAGGAAGAGGAGGAGGAGGAGTATGAAGAAGAGGAAGAGGAAGAAGAAGAAGAAGAAGAAGAAGAAGGCGATGATGACGAAGTCGAGGAGGAAGAGGAGAGCGAAGATTCGTCTGCCGATGCATACGCTCGTGCGCAGCCACGTCTTCAAACACCCCCACACACAAAGATTGCGCCGCCCCGACTGAACCCACGGAAACGGTCGTCGGATGATCTGGAAAGGGAAGCAATCCCGGGTGGTGCTGGGGCTGGTACTGCATGTAGCGGGACGCGTGTGGGGACGCCGCCAAAGAGGGTCAAGGTGGGAATGTATACTCCTCCTGGGAGTGAGGAACGAACAACGCGCGACGCCGCGGTGAAGGGCTCCCATACGACGACCGTCCCAGGCACACCGACTCGGGGTGGAACAGCGACCGCAACGGGGACAAGGACAGGCAAGGCGGCGCTCGACCCCACGACGACGCCCGCCTCGCGTCAACGCAAACGATCCTCGGAAGAAATCGAGGTGAGCGGGGGGGCGAGTCCGCGATCGAACGGGGAAGATAAGCAGCAGAAGCGGTTACGCGTCGAGTCCTCGGTATCCGTGTCGCCGTCCAAGAGCAAGAGTGCCCATATGCATGCAAGCCGGAACGGGGCAAAGGCAAAGGCATTACGTTCGCCACGGTCGCCGCGCATCAGATCGACTTCGACCTCGACGCCTGCAACGGGCTCTGCGTCTCCGCCGTCGTCGGTGACGGTGACGAGCGTGGACGTGGACGTCGATGGGGCTGGGACGCTCAAGGCGGGGTTGGTGAACGGTGGTGAGTTGGACGGGTTGTATGTCTTTGAAGAAACGTAGAGACCCCGTGTGTGCCCTCGTCCCTGGCCGTCGTCGACACCCTCCACCCACCCCCCACGAGGCAGAGGGGTGGCCGTCGCCCGTACGCAAACGTTTGGTTAGGAACGCGTCGAGCGCAGGCCGTTTTTTTTTTCCCTCTTGCCTCTTTCCCGTTTCCCTTCTCTACTCTTGGTTCGTTGACGGAAGGCGTCGATCGACTACATGTTACAGTATCTCCCTGTTGTCACTTTCTTTGTTCGTTCGTTCGTCTATTGACTGAAATTTGTATAGTATACCAAACATTTTTAACTCGCCCACGATCATGTCGAGTACAGTAGTAGTGATTCCTCAAAAAACTATGCGTCGAAATGACTGGAGAATGTCAAAAAGAAAAACAACCACATTATGCCCGCTGGCTGGATTGAACAACCGACCTCATCATTACGAGTGACGCGCTCTACCACTGAGCTAAGCGGGCTCCTGTTAGGAGGTCTATTGCGGTACTCTATGTATAGATGCGATAGTGAGATATAGCCCTAGCGGGACGACAATTATTTATGAATGACGGTGTTCACGGGAGCAACTATGCACAACCAATTCATCAGTCATATCGCATACAGTCGAGTGACATGCAAATATGTCACACGCATCGGAAGTGATGGGAAGAGAACTTGTTGATAGTGCGGGATGACACCTCACGCGCGCAGTCTCTTGTGTGGCCGTTCCTCGTTGTCCGCTTCCTGTATGGTCAGACGTACGCTTGAAGGGAAGACGTCATGAGGGACACGTAGCCCGTTTGAAGTTGCGACATCGAGCTGCAAGAAATGGCTTGGTCATCGTACGTGGGCGATGGACGAACACGCATACCAATTTGCGTAGTTGTTGTTCGAATATACCCTGGCGCTGTTCAAGACCCAGCGACATGTCCTGGAGCACGTCCTGCAAATCTACATTATCGCAAGTGGATGATGATGTTTCCAAAGAGTCACTTTCGTCGGGGCTTGGCTCCTGCAAATCTACACTATCGCAAGTGGATGATGTTTCCAAAGAGTCATTGTCGTCGGGGCTGGGCTCCAGTAGGCAGGGGACAGGGGCTGGATTGGGTGCCAGTGCAGTTGCAGTTGCAGTAAGATGAGCGGGCGGGAATAACTTCGAAGTAGCATGAGCAAGCGAGTGGAAAAGTATGATTTGCAAATACTCACACCAAGATTAAGATCTAAGCGGATATGCGCGGGCTGAGGCGGATGGGACTGGGACAGTCGTGCACAGTGCACGCGCTTGCGCGGCGCGTCGAAATTAGCAATGCTTGTCTGTTAGATAGAGAGAGCGATGAATATGTTAATACTGAGGGACATCTCAAGGAAGTAATTACCTGGTGCTTGATGGAATTCAACCAAGGTACCCGCCACAAACATATATTTCCATCACCCTCTACTGATACCACAAATTCACCGGAGGGAGAGAAACGAACATCGTCGACTCGTGTATCATGCTGTAGATGTTGTCCGATGGGATTACCAGTAGTTACATCCCAGAAGCGAACGGTGTGGTCAAGGGATGCGCTCGCAAGAATCGATCCATCTGGGGAGAGGGAGAGGGAGCGTATATGATTGCCGTGACCTGTCCACGAACGTCCGATTTGTTCTCCTGTATCGGAATTCCAACAACGAATCGTTTCATCTTCCGAGCCAGAGAAGAGCCTGCTGCCGTCGCGTGACCACAGCACACAGCGGACGCAATCTCGGTGGCCCCATAAGGGACCAAGGACGAGTGTGCCGCTGTCAACGTTATACACCCAGATCCTGCCGTCCTGAATGCCACATGCGAGTTTCTTGCCGTCGGGAGAGAATGACATGGAGAACAGGCTGACGCCGGCCTCGATGGAATGGTTGACCTGACTCCCTTCCATAGTGTAGAACACCACAGTCTCATCACCAACCGCAATGAGTCGACCATCCGGCGAGATGGCAATCTCGGGCCGGTCATCTGGGTGAGTCCATTGCTTGACGATTTTGTGCGATTTGGCGTTCCATACTGTGATGTTCCCATCGTTGTCACCACCGACGATATTCGTGCCATCCAGGGCCACAGCAAAACCGGATATTTTTCTCTTGTGCTTCATCGACGTTCCTTCCTGCTCCCCACTCTCTAAATTCCATACCGTCACAGTTCCTTTATCAGAGCCGGCGACAACTCGTCGTCCGTCAGGGAGATACGCGAGCTTCCAGATATGGGTATCATGCGTCGATATTACCAGACGTGGCTGAGGATGGTTACTGCCAGACGGTTGCGGTGTGAGGCTTGACATGACGGTGTGCTAAAGTCGAAAAAGTTCCGTTGGGATTTCAATGGTACAGCCACGAACTTCCAAAAATGGTCAGTCGCCCCTCGCTGAATGTAAGCTGTACGAGTCCAGTGACTGGAATGCTGGTCTGGAAGACTCTCGGCGTCCAAATTGAATGATTAGTTTAAACCCTGATCTGCCTTCTTAGTGACTTAGAGCCTGCAGGAGTTGCCTTTCCAAATTTGGCCTGATACCCAGATCTTTATCATGCAAAGAGGTCTGCTTTCATTTTCTCCGTGAACTGCAGGCTACGTTCGAGCGTGGGTTTGCACTAAACCAGATACCTGTGCACTGTGATGGAGACTACGGACTCGACGACGGACGATGACTTGTCGCCGTTTGCCTGACGGAACCCCATTAGTATAAGGGATCTGAAACGGAAGGGAGGGACAAGAAGAACGACGATCCTCTTGTCGCGAACCAGTGTAGTAGCCTGAATGGGAGAATCAAGGCGTAGGCACACGAACTCGTACAAGAATGGACTAGTGGCACGAAGGAGTGTGGGTTCGAGGCTCCCATGTCGCCGGACGATCGATTCATCACGATCGGTAGTACTCTTGGACTATGAGCATCCACAATGTGGACAGAGGAAAGACCAAACTTCGCATTGAGAAAGTGGTGTAGTCTGGTTCGTGTGCTTCTCGTGCACTACAGTCTAATCGGTCATATCGCATATAGAGCAGTGATGATACATGGAGAAAAGTCGGACCCATGGACCTAAATATGTATGCGCTCGAAAATCCTACGCACTGGCCCCGATGGTCGAGGTATGGTGCGGGATGCACCTCACGCGCGCCGTCTCTTGTGTGACCGCTCTACATTGTACGCTTCCTGTGTGGTCACTCTGAGCCTCGGCTGCCTGCCTCCTGCCGGCACGCAAGAATGATTGCTCTCGCGCGCGCCGTCCGAGTGCGAGGCCGTAGCGTCGGGCACTGGAGCGGTCCTTTCTCCACTCTCTGCAGAAAAAAGTTAAGAGGGAAACGAAGCATGTCTCAAGAACGTACCACCGTCGCGACGAACGAACTGGACGCGCCGTTCGTCCGAGAAGAGCGCATGGTAAAGCTTGTCGGCATCCTCGGCACTCAGGCTATACACTCCTTTATCTCTCTCGCGAACGAGTCCTTGTGGCCAATTGTAAATAGCGTACCCTTGCTTTTCCAGTTCTCCACCGAGCGTAGACCATGGGAGTCGATCTTTCGGCACCCTGAAACCGATCTCGCCTGCGTGCAGGATGGTCAACCGACTGAACGTGGTTCGTGCGATGAAATGTCTCTCACGAAGCATGGCGACGAGTTTTCGCTTTATTTCATCGATCTTGCGAGTCTTTTTAGGGTCCCCGTCGGATGTGGAACGAAATACCGAGGTCGAAGGCCCGATCTGCGTGCCATGCCTGTAGTAGAGTGTTGGGATTTAGCTCAAGACTCGAGTCTCTTGAAATAGTTCGAACAACTCTTGATTACAACAAATATCGGCACTTTCGCCGGTTGCAAGAGGGATAAAATTGGTTTGGTGATCATAAGAAGACATACTGACATCGAGTTCCGATCAAGATCGGCTATGGTTTCCAGCCCAGTCCATGGAGGATTCTGTACGGCCAGAGGTAAGGTTGAAGGGATGAGGTCATGAGGGACACGGAGCCCGTTTGAAGTCCCGAGGTCGACCTGTAAGAAAAGACTTGATGATTATACGTGGACGATAGATGAAAGTTAGTACCAGTTTGCGTAGCCGTGATTCGAAGAAGCGCTGGCGCTCTTCAAGCCCCAGGGATATGTCCTGGAGTATGTCCTGTAAATCTACACCATCAGAAATGGACGGTGATCCCAAAGAGTCATTTTCGTCGGGGCATGGTTCCTGTAGGTGTTGGACAATGGGTAAGTTGGGTAGCTGGGCAGCTGTAAGATGAAGTGGTGGAAATAACTTTGAAGGACCATGAGCAAGCGAGGGGAAGGGTATGGATTGTAAATACTCACACCAACACTGGAACCAACACTTGCTCAGCGCTGCGAATGTGCGTGGAGTATGGTGGAGGTGGATGGAATTGGTTACTTGCGGGGTGCATGCTGTTGCGCGGCGTGTCGAAAATTGAAATTAGTAAGGCTTATCTGTTAGATAGAGAGAGCGATAAGTATGAATACCGAGGCATCTAATGAGCGTCCTTACCCGATTCTCGACGGAATTCAACCAGGGTACTCGCCATAAGTATATCTTTTCATCCCATCCTGCTGATGCCACAAATTCACCGGAGGGAGAGAAACGAACAACGTTGACTTCTTTATCATGCTGCAGGTGTTGTCCGATGGGATGACCAGTAATGGCATTCCAGAACCGAACAGTTTTATCCCAGGACGCGCTCGCGAGGATCAATCCATCTGGGGAAAGGGAGAGAGAGCGTATCCAGCTGTTGTGGCCTGTCCACGGTTGTCCGATTTGTTCTCCCGTATCGGAGTTCCAACAGCAAATTGCGGCTTGCCTTGTCGTCCGAGCCAAAGAGCCTGCTGCCATCGTGTGACCACAGCACATCCTGGATGCAACCTTGGTGGCCCTGTAACGGACGAAGGATAAGTGTACCACTCTCGACGTCATACACACGGATCATTTTGGTACGAGTGCCACACGCGAGTTTCTTTCCGTCGGGAGAGAAACACATGGACGAAACACTGGTCCAAACAGCCTTGTGGACCTCGATGGAATGGTTGACCGGTATCCCTTTCATAGTGTAAAAATCCACAGTGCCACCACCAACCGCAATGAGTCGATCATCCGGCGAGATGGCAATCCTGGGGACACTCTCTGGGTGAGTCCATTCCTCGACAATTTCGTGCGATTCGACGTTCCACACTTTGATCTCTCCACCGTGATAACTGCTGATTATCTTTGTTCCATCCCGGGTCACAGCAAAACCGGTTATTGTGTTGTTGTGTCCCATCGATGCCCCTTCTTGCTCCCCGATTTCCAAATTCCAGAGGTTCACAGTTCCGTTGCCAGAGTCGGTGGCAACTCGTCGTCCGTCGGGGAGATACGCGAGCCTGCAGATATGGGTATCATGCGCCGATATTACTAGACGTGGCTGAGGATGGTTACTGTCAGACTGTTGCGGTGTGAAGTTTGACATGCGATGGTGCTGTGCTTCGACTCGGCGTATTTCAGAGGTGCGCGGTGGGAGGATCGATGGAGGAAAAATAGAACACTAAATGGATTTACTACAGCTTACATGTATACCACGAGGCGATGATGCGATGCATTGGGCTTCTTCTTGGCGCCCAATCCAGAGAAAAACCCCTACCATGCAAATTGGACCAGCTACAGTACTTCTGCATGACCTGTCGGATGGGCTCCGAGGAGGAGAGCGATTTTCGACACTGCTCGGCGATGATGCTCGGATAAGGCTGAGGTGTGACATACTTCAGTGCTGGTATGAAACCCATCGAAAATTAGTCGACTCCAAGGATATATGTCACAGCCGACATCCCCCTGGATTCAACGATATTCAATGGCCACGGAAGAGCTGACGAAGCAATTGCTTCAGGTGTACGAATTGCAAATGGGGAGGAAAAGGTCATCCGTTTGTCTAGCGAACTTGAAGCGAGATGCATTCTTTGTTCGATGCATCCGATTCCCTGTAGCCACCGCGAGCTGAGACGGAGTCATACATGACCCAAATATATTAGACCCATAGGCGATGGCTCAAATGTGTGTGCGTCATGCATGGACACAATTGCCTGCAGGGACAACAAAGCCCCATAACACTTGGATCGCCGTGCGCCATGTGGAGTAGACTTGGACCCACGAATCTGCGGAGACGGATGAGAGAGCAAGAGTGCTTACATGCGCAGTCGTCTTGTCACAAGTCACGCCGTTTTGAATGGGAGAATCAGTGTGTAAGCATACGAACTTGAGCTCATAGAAGAATGGACTAACACGGAGGAACGTTCGAGATTGCCATGTCGCCGTCATCACGGCTGACAGTACTCTTGGACTATGGTTATCCACAATGTGGACAAAGACGAGGTAGTCTGGTCCATGTGTTTCTCTCCTCGCTGGGGCCAAACTCTCAGTTTTCTGTCGAGTATATGGACCAGGGAAAGCCTCAGTGGCCTCCTTCTCGTTCGCATTACGCCCGTTTAGCTCAGTGGTAGAGCGCGCCACTCGTAATGGTGAGGTCGGTTGTTCAATCCAGCCAGTGGGCAGCCTTTTTATCCCGACCGTTCATCACGAACGAGTGCCCCTATGCCTTTCGATGAATTCGGAAGGCGAATCTAGAAGAAGAGGAAAGGTCCAGCGAGATGCGGACCCGAGTGAATGTAAAGACTGGTAGCTCACCAGGTTGCCCCGTCCTTTTGCTGCATCATGCTTCAAGTGGTTCTCGAACCAACCATGCAGGATCATCGCCCGTGTTTCATTCTAACCCTTCCTTCCGGGCTGCAATTACGCATAAGTATTCGGATATTTATCATTTCAAGATATTCTTCGTTGTGCTCAGGTGAGTCCCACCTGAAATTCATCCCATATCGCTCACCTCTCCACATATCAGACATGTCGCTCGTTCCAAAACACCATTTCTACGTCGATGGAACTCCGGTATCGGACAAATTCAGCCGCCCATCGTGTACGTCTCCTACGCGTCGACGGCCAACTGGTCCACAAACGCTACCAGCTTCTGCAAGAGAAGATCCGAGCCTGGAGCTCTCTCGACTTTAGCAAAGTGGGCTCGATGATGTTAGGCACCTATGACGGTGGACCCGACAACACGCCTCGTATATCCTTTTGTGGACGGGTGGCTCGGTGTCGCATATCAATCTCGTGGCGGCTGTGCGCAGCTCATTGATTGCAACACGACAACGCCTTCACGGTCGCTGCGAACATGGGCGCGAGAAACGCTGAACCCAATGCAGCCCTTCTTCTCCCTCGAACATACAATCCTGGATATCCGGCAAGACTTGTTGGTGTCTGCCAGCGTTAGAACCGGGTTCGTGACACATGGTCAACCTGTGTGCCACCTCGAGTTGCGAGCAATATCAGGTACCCACGAAGATCCTCATCCGCTCGCTGCACATGGAACCTAGGTATCCCTAGGAGTCCCCATGTAACAGTCTGTTCGGGGTTGGGTACGCTGAGAGTAAATTAGAAATGAATGGAGACTTTGTGGCCATGCTTGTATCTGACAGTGGTCATCAAATCGGCTTCTTTTCGTTACTGCAAGTCTGGAATTGGAAGGAAGACAGGACGACGGTGAGTCCATTCGCAGCCATAACACCGCTGAAACCTTTGCCACGACCGTCATCATTTCACGCTCCAAGAGTACCACCAAGAAGCGTTTATACGCGATTTCTGCTTTCTCGACTCTGACAGACTCTTGGTTTTCATTGTGCCTGGACACATCGAAGTCTATTCATATGCGTATTTTGACAAACCACTGCACCTGCAAGCGCGCTTTACCTTACTTGGTCGCATGCCGAAATCTACTCACCTTTACACATCCTCCTTTTCGGGGACCAACATACGTACCCTCCCTCGAAGACCGCATTTACGTGCTCTCCACCAACCGGGCCCGTCTTCTCGTGATGTGGAACAATGTCTTTTTGCCTCACGTCCCGCCCTTTCCTGACATCCGGCAAGACGAAGATGGGGTATAGATCGTTCCTTGGAATATCTGGGGACCTGCAAACACGCGAGCACTCACCGTCTATGGCTAGCTCTTCAGGGGACGGCCGAGGGGAGAATGCTCGGAAAGCCCCACGGGGGAGAGATACGATCCGTATATACTCGATTTCAATCCCGCGCGGATCTCTGGCACTTTGGTGTACAAACGTTGGGATGTCGATTCAGAGGAGGGGGGTGAGGTTAACGTCATTTGCGCTTCAAGAGTTGCGAGACTCTGGTTTCCGAGAACGACGCTGCACTACCGAGGGACGGTGTTGACGTCGCTCTCAGGCGAGTCGCTGGTAGGGATCTATATGGACGAGAACGGCCTCGCTCTGGTCAGACCCACGTTGGACGAACACCAGGTGCGTTTTTGAACGATTGAATGAAACGGGGTAACTCATGTGTCCGTGGAACAGCCTTGGCATGTGCAGCTCGTGGCTAGCAGAACCCGGTGACGCTGTGACAGCAAGGTATGAGATCGTCTTTCGTGGGAATCACTGGCAATGGACGGGCGGATCCATGTCCGAAAAGTCAAGCCACCGGCTCGGTCTCGCATGCTGCCGTATCCAAATTCCCCATCATCATCTTTCGCATGTGTTGGGATTCTTCTAAGTAATGATAGTTATACGTATAGGAGTCGTGCGGTTATCCTAGTGGCCCGAGAGGTCGTTCATAGCTGCACGACCTTCCATGAAATGATATGTGACACAGTGATGAGTTGAGAGCAGATTAAATGGATAACGACGAGCGAGCAGGTCACCACTACCGTACCTCTATGTTGCTCCGCCCATACACCGGAGCCATCCCAGCACCTACCACGATCTGCTAGTGCTTCACCTGCCCCTCCACGCTGTCCGCGGCGGTCTTGTTGGCCTCCCCTTCATCCTGTGGCTTCTTGCCCGCCAGATTATCAAGGAGGCCGAGCAACGACCCAGACATCTCCTTGGCCATTGCTTGTCTCTCCTCCTCCAACGCCTTGTCGAACTCGGCTTTGTGAGAGGTGATATAGGCTTGTTCTTCCTTGTATTGACGTTGTGCCTCAGCGCGCTTTTGTTCAAGGTATGTTGGCGGGATGGCCGAGTGGGAGGACTCGAGAGCAATCAACTCGGGGTATGAATGCGGGAATCGGGATACTTACCTCGGTGTTCACGCCGAACAAGGAGCTCATGGTGAATCCCCCAGAGGAAAGACCTTTGGATTTGCCCTTCCACTCAGCGATATGGCGTTCACGCGCCTCGGCTTCCTTCTTGGCATACTCGATAGGAACGTCTTTGCCGTGGTAGGCCTGGAGAATCGGGCGCACGTCCGGAGGTTTGTAGATACCAATCGCTGAGGAGGTGAGCATGAGAATGGCACGCAAGTGTTTGGGAAAGGGGGTAACATACACTCGAGGAAGGGGATCATAGCAACGAGACCCTTGTCACCTGGAGTACCTGTCCATTTAGGAAGCACAATCGAGTTTTCGGGGTGTGTCGCAATATGCTCTTCGTGAGTATCGAGCAGGATGACTTTCGAAAGGTCGCGGTTGAGGTAAGAAAGATCCTTGTGTGGACAACACAAAATCAGACCTGAATGGGGTACAACACGAGCCAACTCACCTTGACAACCTTACCGTCCACGGAGCGCGTTGCCTCGCGGAAAAGCTTGTAGGTGATGAAGAAATTATAAGGATCCAGTTTCTCGATTATGGGGAGGGCAGTCTAAACGAACCACGCAGTTAGCGGTGGCTCAGGGGTGGTGGAGCGAATGGACACACGTAGTTATGTTGCGAGGTGAATATAACGATTTCATAAAACTGGGATAGATATGCAAGGAAATAATCAACGCCTGGACGTTTGGCTGTCCGCCAACCTTTTTGTCGCTATGAAAAAAGGTATGTCGTCACTTAAGGAATCACGATCTTGGGAACTTACATCCCAAGTGGAGGTTACTAGTAGATCATCCATCGATACCAGGAGGGTGTAAGGTTTTTGGTGGGGACTTGGAAGCGGTGGGGGAAGCAGCTCTGTCCATGCTGGCTTGTTGAAGTACTGGGAATAAAAGTGAATACAGACCTCGCACAAATATCATGCAGGTGGCATACGTCGAACATGTCCGTGAATCGTTCCTTGGTCCGCGCCAACCGACCTGAAGGTGCATCCTCGATCTTCTATCAAGCCCGGCCAAGAAGACATCAGGATCATGTCAGGGAGAGAACCAATCAAAACCGTACCATTTTCTTGTTTGAAAGTTCATCGGCCTCCCAATCCCGCCCGAGATAGAGCACTTGCACACCAAGGGCAATGGCCAAAATACCGAGCGAGACTCTTGCCAAATATCTTTTTCGTCGCTCGATGGAGGAAAGGGTGTCTTTGGAAGACTTTGCGCCTGTGCGCCCCGTCCTTTCTGCATTTTCTGGGCGTTCAGCAGGGTCGAAGTCGAGGCTGGGGAGAGACGAAGTCGCCGCTGGCGGGGGCGGTGGTGGCTGCTCGGGCGATGTTGCCTTGGGTGGCACTTGGGATGCAAGATAGCGCACGGACCGCGGTGCGAACGCGTGTGTTCGAACTGCTCCCCGCAAGACGACAGAAAACATCACAAACGGACACTTGAGGGTTTGAAACTTTGGGTCCTTGCCGAGGCTTTGTTTGCTCGGAGCACTTACACCACCGCTATTTTCATTTTACCCACGCGGCTGGTCCCGCGGCGCCACTCTTCCGCCTCACTTAGCGCCCAAGGTGCCAGACCGATTTGGGCGTCAATCACTTGGGTATTGCTTTTCACAAAAGCCATGTTCAACAACTCCTCGAACATCGACGCTAGCCATTCCACCTTCAGTGAGGTCCATCGTGACCAGTACTTTACATCTCCCACTGCCAATGTGTACGGATATCAAACAGTCAATACGGTCGTGCATGGGAATCAGGTTTTACAGGGTTCTCAATTAGGCCAGTGTTTTTCACAACTTTTCCTTGTTTTTAGTTTGTTGACTTGACTAAGCCTGGAAGAAAGCCTGTGCTCGCAGTGCTGCATTCGACTCGGCAGGGCGACATCCAGCACCTCGAACGCGTGACGCGGTGGATAGAAGGGGAAGAAAATGGTGACAAACGTATCTATTGGATCAACGGTCGGCCTGGTACCGGGAAATCGGCAGTATGATGTAGATGGCAGAAAAATTTGCGGATCAACAACGCTTGGCAGCAAGTTTTTTCTTCTCGCGGCGGGATATTGAACGGCGAATCACCCACCACTTCTTTCCGACGATCGTCACCCAGTTTCTTTCTTCCATCCCAACAATTTTCCCATTCATCCTTGCCGCTCAGAACGGGACTGCATGATTCCCCACAAAATACTTCGCGAGCAGCTGCATAGGCTATTATTGGAGCCGTTATACAGCGGCATCGAACCTCATTGTTCACCGCTCCTACTCATAGTCGACGCGCTCGATGCATGCGATGACCCGAGGCTTGTGGTGGAACTTGCTTCGCTGCTAGTTCACCTTGTTCGCAGTTCGCACATACCCTTGCGTCTTTTGATAACGAGTCGTCCAGAGCCTTGGCTCCAGACCCACTTCCATCAGCCAGATATTACCTCAGTCACGGTCGCTCTCGCAGTCCATTCATTCAGCGTGGATGACGACATTCGGTCCTTTTAAGTTGCGGCATGTACTGAACGAAGTTTACAAGGAGCATCTGCAAGTCATGCAAAATATACCACTGCCGTGGCCATCTCCGGACGATCTGGACCGTATTGTCCAGAAGGCATCGTGCCTTTTTATATTTACATCGACGGTAGTCAAGTTCGTTGCCAATAGACTGCACAACCCCATCCCGCACTTGCAAGCCATGTTGGAAGACAAACCATCCAACGATAGTCCTTATACTGATCTAGGCGCTCTATATCTGGATGCAATTGCTGTCTTTCCACATGCCGACGCTATTCATCTCATCCTCGGTGTTGTGTATTGTTTATCCGTCATAATGTCCGTCCCGGCGTCGCATAAGCTACTGGATCGACAGGATGTAGATGCCAGGATTATTATCCCCGCTCTTGGTCTCACCACGTCCCAGACAGACACTGTCTGTTTGGGACGTGGTGACGTTTTTTCACTCAGCGAGGGTCAGCGCCCCAATTTGGAAAAATAGGTTCCTTGCACACTGGATGCCTACATTCGTTTTGAAGGAGATGGCTGAATCAGTCTGGGAAGGACCCAATCGTTGGCTGTATATTCACGCCAATCTTCCTATTTGGCGTTCTCGGTTGCCGCCGGAATATGGTTTGCGCCATTCGGTTCGAAAGTGGATAGACCCGCGCTGCACGTTTCACAGGCTTCCCTGGCGGCACTTGCATTGTCATCCGATAGGTCTCGAGTTGCAGCTGCGACTCGTACCGGCTCGCTGGGCATTTTGGATACCGCTGTCCCGTGTAGAACATTCGGTTTGCCCCTCAACGTGGCAACAGCTCATATTGGGCTGGTTACCAGACTAGCCTGTGCCTACATGTTGGACTCTGTGATGTGACCAGCACCCTCCTGCACACAAAATGGTAACAGCCTCGGGCACTTCCTGATTGCGAAGAAACATGCGGGTAACGTGCAGACTGCATCGGTACACACGAATGATACTAGTAGAGAAGCAGTTTATCTCCGCATCATCGCATGTGAGTCACCAGAGCTAATATTGCATAATCTGTTGGTCTTTGACTCTTTGGGCTCTGACTTTAGAAACATTTCATCTCCGCATCGTCGCAGGTAGGATACAGATCCAATCTGGTTTGTCTGTCGGTCTTTCTTAGTCTCGCTATGTCCCGCTTACCCCACACCCTTTGTCCTTCTCTTCGCTCCCGCGTGGACTTCCGATTGCGGTACTGGTAAACTGAATTATTACGACAGCCCAGGCGGTCGTATCTTATCGCTGAGAAAGAAGTGAGGTGAGCATCCAATCCTGCCTTTCTTCGCTTCCCAAAATACACTTTCCGCCTAACGCATTCGGGTACTAGTGCAGATACTCCATAGTGGGATGGACCCCTGGCACTGTGGAGTGAAGCACCTATTCGAGGCTCGCGTCCATTCCAGTTTGCGCCGAGTACCGTCACGCGTCACCGTCATGAGAGAGATTAACTATCCTTAAGTTGCAAAGCCCGGAAACACCCGAGCGTGGCATGACTCCGAAGTAGGCCAAACATAAACGGACTCTGCCACCGAGCCGATTGTGAACTTGAACGACACACCTTATCTATGTACATAAGTTAAGTTGAACTGATCCATTGGAGGGGATTCAATCGTTTAATAACCTCTCGTTCGGGTCCCAGGCAAGTCTAGCTAGAGACGACCCTAGCTAGTCTGGTGACCAGACCGTCCGACTATGAGGTAAGCAGTCGAATTCCACATGCTCCATGATCACACAATCATAACAAACCACTAGAACCAGTGTCACTGATCATCATATGGTCAAGGTTCGTAATGCCATCCTTGCTTTTAGGTCGCTCAGTTGACATATCATGCGAAGTCATTGCGGTGCTACTCGTCACGTATACAATCAGCGTTGGGATTGTACCCAACTAACTATCCGATCTGCCGTCAGCTGGTGAGCGTTACTTCCTGTTCAACGTGTGTGTGTGTGTTTGTCCTGCTCGGTCACTATAACTAAGAGTGAGCTCATTCGCTCTCCAGGCTTCTCAACTATTACCTCCTTGCGTAGTCCATTTTTGGCGCCTGTCTGGGGTCTGCATCGAGTGATTGAGGATGATGGTCCGCACAGTTTTATGAACATGCCAGCATGGCGGCCTCTTGAGCGATACGCCACAAGAATAGAGCAAACAACGGAAGGTTCAAGGCTTCCTTGCCAAAGACACTTTTTGGGATCGCTTAGATGCTCATCAGCCAGTGAGAGGGCTCGCTTCGTTGCGAAAAAGCTGTGAAGAGTCGTCAAACAATGACGTTATACTCAATACTGCTTTGCAGATAAGTTCCACCAGAATAAGGCCCAGGAGCATGGCGATCCATGGTTATATATAATAAGAAAAGTGTAGGTGCGCCGAAGTAGCACCGCCAGTTCGCTCTAGTCCCCTCCCGTAACATTCCAGATGTTTATCCTGTTTATCCTTGCGTTTTCACTATTCCTCGTCTCTAATGCGTCGTCGGTCTCCAAGATTTTGGCCTCGGACATAGGTCCCGCTACATCAACAAATGTGCTTGGTCCTGTGGGCCAACTTCAGATCGCGAACAAGTTCATTGCGCCAGATGGGTATAAGCGATCGTGAGTTGATGTCATTATCGCTTCGTAATACATTCCTAACGTTTTGTAGAGCGACTCTTGTCAATGGTGTATTTCCTGGGCCGTTAATCCGGGGCAACAAGGTGAGCTCTTACCACAATATCTAGATGGGCGTGCTGATGCCTTTCTAGAGTGATCAGTTTAGTATTCAAATTTTGAATGAACTCACAAACGATACCATGCCTCTGGAAACCAGCGTCGTAAGTAATTATACATTAAACTACGCAAACCGCATCCTCATGCACCTCTCAAAGCATTTGCATGGAATTTTCCAGCGCAAGTCCAACTGGGCTGACGGTTCTTCATACGTCACTCAGTGCCCACTCCGTCAGCAGGAAACGTTCGTACAGAAATTCGATGTCACCGGCCAGAGTGGGACGTACTGGTATCACTCACATTACATAGCTCAATACTGTGATGGACTGCGAGGGCCACTGGTTATCTATGATCCTGAGGACCCTCTGGCATATTTATATGATGTCGATGATGGTGAGTTTCCATACATTTTCTGTCCATGCCCTGTCTTGTAACCCGCACAGAAAATACTATTATCACACTCTCAGACTGGTGAGCATCTCGTGTCAAACAGAAAGGTTTTTACTGACCTAGATTTAGGTATCACGAATCTTCTATCCTACTCGGCCAAATCCTCGGAACGGTGAATGTGAGCTCGACACTGATCAATGGCAGGGGTCGCTATGCTTGTGGGCCAGCAACTCCATTCTCGGTCGTCAATGTCCAACAAGGCTTACGATATCGCTTTCGCTTGGTTGCCACGTCTTGCAAACCTCTGTTCAACTTCACCATTGATGGTCACCGAATGACCATCATTGAGGTAGATGGGACTGAAGTGCAACCTGTAGAAGTTGACTCGATACCCATCCTTGCTGGTCAACGCTACTCCGTGGTTGTTACAGCGGACCGGCCCACCGGGAACCATTGGATTCGCTCTTTGACCAATTTACCCAATGCCACGTTTGATGGTGGTCAAAATATGGCCATCTTGCGATATCAAGGAGCACCAGAGGAAGATCCCACGTCGGATGCTGGCCCGTATGAACTCTCGTTCGATGAGGGCAACCTTCACCCGCTCATCAACCCAGGCGCACCTGGGATACCCGAGATTGGAAAGGCGGATGTGACCCTTGTACTTGCTCCGGGCTCTACTTCGGATGGGCACTTTACACTTGGCAATGTGATCTACGTCTCCCCCCCCGTCCCCGTGCTTCTACAGATTCTCAGTGGAGCAAAACAAGCATCGGAACTGCTGCCAAACGGAAGTATCTATGTCCTTCCCCCGAATAAAGTCATAGAAATAAGCTTCCCCAATCCTTCCGCAGCTGCCGGTGGCCCCGTAAGTGCCACGTTTGTAAAGTATCGATCCATTCTAACTCTGGACGCGTTTTCAGCACCCTGTACATCTGCACGGCGTATGTGATCCACTCCACCTTTCTTGTCTCTGACTGAATTATTTGTCAGCACAACTTCGATGTTGTCAGGGTTGCGGGTAGCAATAAGACGAATTTCGTCGATCCTGTCCGGCGCGATGTCGTGTCCATTGGTAGCGACTCTACGGACAACGTGACCATCCGTTTTGTCACAGATAATCCGGGACCTTGGATGCTTCACTGGTGAGTGGGTACTATAAGATTGCGATGCAACATGCCCATATATAGTCACATTGAATGGCATTTCAACCAGTACGTCGACTTCAATGGACCACGATGATTCCAGAACTAATCCCTGTGTCTAGCGGATTTGCTGTAGTGATGGCAGAAGCACCGAACGAAACGGCCTCTGAAGAGGCGGCAGTAGTTCCATGTATGTCCTATACCTCACTGTGCTAGCGCAAACTGCAGAGATTCAGCGCCTCTCTCACAGAGGACTGGACTCAACTATGCCTCCAAAGCCAGAACTAGAAACAAATACGCCTGGGGCTACTCGGCAGCGAGGGCATGCATGTTTGAATCTTGATCTTTCTCTCTTCATTTGGATGGCAGGTTGCGTGCCCCGACTCACCCGACAGTGGGGGAGAGTTTTGTCCAGCTTCAGTAAATGTCTTCCCGGCAATCCGCTGGCAATCCAGCATTCTTACTACGCTTGCATGGTGCCGTTCGTACTAATGTCTAGAACTGGTGATCGAGTTTTGTATTACAGTGCCAATGTTCCGTATTGTCTTCGAATGTGTATGTCGTGTTCTTCTGTATATTATATTTTGAGCCAGTTTTTTGGGTGAATGGTGGTTGACAGTAGTCCGAGTAAGACCTTGAGCAGCTACATATGGCCCCGCGCCTCGGGGGTGGTGGTTTGGTGTGCTACCATCACCAAGCGCATGCGTGAAACGGAAGGACATGGCTTAGCCGGCTCGTTCTTACGGATCGACTATATGGTGACGTGTTAGTATACCCTACCTGCTGCAGGTTTGCAACGTCCACCACAAATGACCACCCCCGGGCATAATTATTCGATCGTATGTCACAGTATGATGCTAAATGTAATGGAAGGTGTACATGTATCCGTTTCACTGCGATGTTGTGTGAACAGTAGTCGCACTCGGACTCCGATCATCAGACAAACTCCATCAACTGAATTGGCTAGACAAAACGGTCGAGTAGACACGCTGCAAAGGGATCTTGAGTGGAGGAAATAGCATGCGCACCTTTCTCTCTGGCGTCGCTCCAAGTTCCGCCAGTGTGTGAGGAGTGGTGTATATGCACAGCTTCAAGTTCCACTGTGCTGCTACAGTTGAAATGCTCATAATGCATAGAGTCGGGACCTGGCAAATCCCGATGCGTTACCGCAAGCGACAGTCAAAGATTGTGTCCTGCTACAGGCACGCATGGATATTTTATCCCCATACTTTTCCTCTGGCTCCTTCGGCTCGCTACTACAATACTTAGAAGCATGTGCGGATATATGCAGCAAAAACTGTGTGGAAATGAGTAGGCAAACAAGGGGTCTTCACAAAACACATTGTGTACCGAGCACAGAGCGTTGAGTCACGTACGACCCTCCAAGGTTGCTGTCCCGTCCGAAAACCGCCTTGAGTTCGTGGGCGTTGTCGATGTGTAGGACAATCTTGGCCTTTTGGGTATCGTCAGCCACATGGAAGCAGCCTAAGTAGAGCAGAGAAGCTCGAAACAGTATTGGCTTCAGGCGTTTGGTGGTCCGTTGGAACTGCTTAGAAGGAGAAACCGTTGTATATCTTAAGCTCGGCTTCTTGATCATGACTCGGTGAATGGATGCGAGTGAACCAAGGCAGGGAAGTGTCGGAAGACCGGAGGAGACATTAGCAGCCGTGTCCTGCAAACACGTTCGTGT
>JBBPSD010000370.1:0-27765 GCA_038093415.1 Xerocomellus chrysenteron | reverse complement strand
CCACATTTGACATGTGAAGTCGGTGAAGAGCTTGCCCAGAACTGGTTCAAGATCCATAAAGCGAACATCCCATCTCCAAGGTCGCATCAACTCCCATGGTCTATCTGTAATGGTTGTGACGATGGCCTGCCATGTTGGTTTCTCACCTATGGGAAATATCTCCTGCTCATCTACCTCAAGCAGGACTGGCCACAGTAACTTGGGCGTGGTTCGTCGATCTGAGGCCTTGGCTCCCATAAGATGCATGACATCTGCATCATCCAGTTCTTGTATGTCTGGCAAGCATGGCATGTGGTTGATATCGAGATCGAGGAGGAAAAACATTCCAAAGCGCTCACAAATCTGGGAAAATCGAAGCAGAGCCATGGACTCTCGCACATGAAAGTCCAAAATGACCGGCGTGCTGCTGATGCTGCGTATGAGATTGCAGACGATGCCAGTCAAGACGCCCATGTTGGGAGGTTCAATGCGTCGAAAGCTGATCTGCGCGCTCTGTAGTTCCCTGAATCGCCTTGCCAAGAAGTTGAACCAAGTTGCTGAAGAGATCCAGAGTATAGGCTGGGACTTCAAGTAGCGTTCCGTCTACGATGCCAGCGAGGTCAGTCTTATGTGTAGCGGAACAGTTTAGACATCCGAACAAACGCACCACAGCCTCCAGATTGTTGAGAACATTCATTGCAGCAAACCCACTCAACCTGTACTCGTCCCGCACACCATAGGAACGTTCCTTGGCCTTGCCTTCATACATCTCAATGGCGAGATTACATTCCTGCATGAACTGGGAATTGCAGGCATAGGCATCCTTGTCGCTGACGAATGTGGGGGAGTTGTCGTTGGGACGGACTGCCTCATAGGCAAGATTGTAAGCGCTCCTGAAGCTGACATGAGTTCGTCGTGCTCTCTCCTGGCCCATCTCCGCCTGAAGTCCACCATATCGTCCCAGAGTGCATGTATGGTGGATATTGCCACGGGTAAATCCTGATGCACCAAAAGAGGCCTCGAGCTGTTCTAATCTCCATAGGCCTACCAAAGGCTCCGTCCATATCGGATGAAAGGTGATCCCAAGGTCCATGACCAGTTCGCCATGTCTGCGATCAGTCATGTAATTCCAGTCCAAAGCAGGAAACTCCAGCACCAGGGACTCGAGAGGAGAGGACGTCTTGGTCCATAGCTTGATACCTTTGGCTTCCACGACGAAAAATAACGATCCATAGAGGGTCAAGCGTTCTTGCCCATCCTGTATTATTTCTTCCATGGTCACAATGATGTCCTGAAGCACAGCTGGAGCAAATGGGACAGCCTTGGGTCGTCCAGCCTTGGGACGGTGAGCGCCACCCTTCCGTGACTTGTATCTAACCTCTGGTAGAGTGAGGGCCACATAGGGCGCATCGGCGTCGTCTACATGTCGGGCTATGGCAGGAAGTAGAACATGTACCCAAAAGTAGTCCAGGACCTCCTTCGGAATGTTGGTAGCTCGACGACCAGAAAGCTCATCACGATGGATCATTCTAGGAAAGAAGACATAGATGTTTAGACTGCCCGAACCACCACCTGTGGTGCCAAAGGATGTGTGGGGAATAGAGCTGAGAGGACAGGGAATTGACCACCACTCGGTTCGTTCTCCCAAGGTTCCAGCATCTTCCACAGATTGTGGCACAAGTATCTCGATGTAAACATGATTGTGCTTCTTGATGGGTGCTTGCTTGTCCAAGATAGGACCCAAGAAGACAGATGCAGATTTTTTAAAATGAGGTTGGCGAGTGACCCAGATGAGACTGTCTATGTCCATGGAGACACCAATGTTGGTGGAATCCAATGGCACATGATCACGTTCGAGATCGACACAGATATGTGTGTTTCGGTGCCGACCTCGAACGAATGCGTCGAAGGAAGTTTCGGAATCAACTCCTCCTAATGCCAGCATCTCCGCCGCGCCATAGACAGAGACATCATTGATGTTGACATGGCCCTGGATGTCTGCAGGACAGGCAGCAATGCGGTTTATGGAATAATTGCCTGGAAGAAGCTCAGTCAATCGAAATACATGCTTCAAGTAATGAGATGCCCACCAGTAACACAGTCGGAAATCTGCCGGGCAGGCTCATAGTTGTCAGGGACACCTACTACCATGACATGATCCAGGACATGGACAGGATCCCCAAGATAAAACATCTGATGAAAGCTGGGGAGAATTCTCCAGCCATAGTCCCTAAACATAGACCATATACCCTGGCGATAGTAAGGTTCCTCTACGAACTCGTAGGGATTGCGATATGGTCGCATGCTTTCATAGGTAGGAGCACCCTCATAATCATCGAACTTCCGATCGAAGGATAGCCATCGGCGCCCTGTGTGTGCTGGGAGATCCATGGGTCTGGTGGGTCTGGGAAAGCGAAACATGGTGCCTTTGGACCAACTCTCGACATGCTTACGCCGGTTGAAAGATGGATCTATGTGTTGCACTTGATTCTCCTGTAACCTGCCCCTGACAGCATGCAAAGGCATGCGATCTCTGCATCGAGCACGCCTGGTGTCTGGGTGAAGCTGGAACAGCTTTCGAAGTCGTTTGGTCTTGGATTTGGAATTGACATCAGGTTCGTCCTGCTCATTGACCACATCTTCATCTTCATCTTCATCTTCATCTTCATCTTCATCTTCATGTGCTTCACCATTTGAAATGTGGGGTTCCATGGACATGTCAGTCCATCGATCTCTCTGGCAGACTATGCAGTTTGCACAGACTATGTTGAGGTCCTGGACCACAGGAGTATACTGCTGACCAGATGCTTCATCCTCCATGGCAGCCAGAGCCTCCTCATCGACAAATGCAGTATCATCCCAAGTCGTCCATATGTCATGTTCTGGTAGATGAGACGACGTAAGCAGATTATAGTCCTCCCAAGAGGTTCGGCAGGCCTCCCTCACAGCACCCAACATTCGTAAACGAAGCTCATGTGCACAGGGAATAGGAGGGAAATGCATGTCGCCGTCAGGTTCACCCAAACCATTGTCCATGAAGTGTTTCAAGAGAAATGCAGCAATGGGTCCACAGTCTCTTCCATTCTGAGGCCAGTTATGAGTGACGACAACGACCTCATTAGAATCCCCAGGATCGATTCCGTGGAGTGCTGCCAGCCTAGCCCAATATATGTGACCCGACCAAGTAGTTAGGTTAGGTTAGGTTAGGTTAGGGGGAGCGAGCCGCCGAGCGAAGCGAGGTGGCGAGCGGGGTATTATCTCAAGAGATGAGACAAAGCAGGTAACAGGGTAAGGGAATCTCTTCGCCTTGACCCACCTGTTTCGAATAGTCTCATCAGACCTGCTTTGTATTCGAAAGACGTTATAGATCCATACCTTCTTATAGATTCTGAAGAAGGGCACGGACCAAGGCCGTAAACGGTAACATTTGATCGGAAACAATACGCACCTCGGAGATGAAAAGAAAGCCGGGGGGCGTAACACGGAAAAGAAGCTTGCGCCGCTGTCATGTGTCATCGGAGATAGAAGAGAAGTTCTTCTATCGGAGTTAGATGTGTTTCAGGAGTAAATTAAACCTTAGATCCCTTATCTCCGTGGAGATTTTAATCTCCGCCGTAGCCGTAAGACGTACCTAATAATCTACTTCCCTGCGCCCGCGCCAGTTCGCAGCCACATGGAAGCGTCAGCCCAACCGCATAAATGTACCATATACTTGTGCGACAGGGGTCATAGCACAGCCGCAGGAAGCGTTGGCAGGAGGAAGCGTTGGCAGGGAGCACAGCCACAGGAAGCGTTGGCTGAGGAAGCGTTGGCAGGGAGCACAGCCACAGGAAGCGTTGGCAGGGAGCACAGCCACAGGAAGCGTTGGCTGGAGGAAGCGTTGGCGGAAAGCATAGCTGCAGGAACACATCTAGGGATCCTTGCACAAGTATATGAAATACTTATGCCCAAAACTTATCAATACAAACTCAAAAACAAGCAGACTATGCTAGAAATATTGTATGATATAATACAGCCATTAAATATAATAGTGAATAAATATTTACTTTTCTAGGGTATGATGTCATAGAGACAGTAAACCTTAAATATTCAAGAGGAGCTTGAAATACATATATATATTGAATGATCCATGGGAAAGTATAATTCTCTCCCCCACTTTCTGACCACCATGTTCACCTGCACTACTTGCCAGCTAGAATTTGATCTAAGGGGTGTTTACAACACCCATACCAGAAAATGTATTCCTGTATCTACCTTTACCACCCATACTGGACAGCAGGTTACTGTAACAAGGAATAGGAATGGTGTATTCCTATGCTATTGTTCTAATCCAAGCTGTCCCAAGCCTACAGGTTATTTTACCACTGATACCATGAAAAAACATATGAAAAAAGTCCAGTCCACTTGGATTGGACCAAACAAGGACAAACAGAGTGCACAACTCAAGGTAAACTTGTGCATAATACAAAGTGCTACAGTATTCAACTGACTTTAAAGCTATATTCCAGGCCATTCATATTCCCACACAATCCCTTGATATTGACATGCAGTCTCCACCACTACATGGTGCCCAAAGTCCTTGTGAAATGCCTATATCTCCTCGACCTTCCCATGTAAGGCATTGCAGCATGCGCAACTTTATATATACTTACGCTGAATTATTACAGGATATTAACATGCACTCACCTGAGCTCATGTCACCACGATCTCCATTATCACCTTCCATGCCATCCTTGACAGTAAGCCTGATAGTGTCATGTCCTTCATTAATAAATGTTGCTCACATGTATTTCATTTCATAGTCTATGTTGGAGCAACATCATCAGTTGACATTAGCCATGAAGCCCCTGTCACCAGTGCTTTCCCATGCATCTGTACAAGAAGTGGACACCATTATTACATCCAACGATGGTCTTCTTCACCATCCATATCTTGACACCTTACATTTGGTGGTCAACGAAGAGTTTCATTTTCTTGTTTGTCAGATGTGCAGCATTGCTCTTTATAAAGAGGATGTAATCGCCCATCTGACTAAAAATCACCTGACACTACAGATCGATCAAGTTAGATTCATACAGGCAATCACTGATATGATGCTCGCCAAGAATTTTCCATCTAGCATTGTAGGACCCAGGAATGAAGTGCATGGACTATCCATCCAGGATGCCTTTGCATGTGATCACTGTTCCAAACTATACTTGTCGGAGAATACCATACGCTCTCACCACCACAAACAACACAAGAATATTCCCAAGCCCCATTCTTGGAGGCAGTGTAGAGCGCAGGGAATTCACACACAGGCCACAGCATTCCATAGTTCATGCCATCTTTTATGGGAGATATCTACAAAGGACATCATCCAAGATGGACAGCCTTCAAGGGAGGTTTTGGTGGAGTCGCTGTTGAAAGAGCTGGATGAAGAGTTCAATGTTCCGATGGCAGCATCAGACGAACGTAGAGTCACTCCGTGGCTGATGACAACCCGCTGGCACGAGTACATTGCAAGTGCAGAGTTCAATGTGGAGTGCCTGTGCAACATGGTGGCGATCCCCAAGGACAATGATCATATACTGCCAGGTTTGCGCTCAGCAGTCAACAAATATTTTCATGAAGCACTTGATCTCCTGCCAATAACCGATGAACTAGTGCTCAAACGTTTGAATTCACCATCCCCAATTCAACAGTAAGTCTGATGATGCACTGCGTAACTGTATGGAATACTTACGCATAACCCGTCCATTCATCCAGTGGCATGTCCAACACTCCACTTCACAAGCATATGTTGGACAGGACCATGACAGAATACATTGGCCCAGTGGTCTCCCTATTAGCCATGTTAATGAAGATGGGCAGTGGCAACACAGAGGTGGAGAATGTGACCGAAATCCTTTTGAATGCACTTGGCGAGAAGGAGAAGGAAGAAAATCTCTCCACATACATCCATCAGGTGCTCATAGGAGTGTGGATGAAGGTCTGGAAGCGCAATCCATCCATGGTCATCGTAGACCCCACCGAAAGATGTCTGGCTCTCATGACATTGAAAAGGGATGGCTCTTTCAAAGAACCCAAACATGTCACCACCATCATTGCAAAGTTCGAGTACTGCATGCGCCTCACCTTCTTACGAGAGATCCGGAGCAGGGTGGATGTTGATGGTGGCATAGAGGAGGATACAGCATGCGATGCCCTTCAAGAGTGGTTTATCGAAAACAAAAACTCCACCTTCTCACGGCTGCGCTCACTGCAACACCGTGCATCAGCAATCGCATATGATACCATGAGCTTGCCCAACATCTGGTGGACAGACAGCGTCCACTGGAAGTCCATGTTATTTAAGGGCGAGGCGATCCACTTTGATGCTCTCTGTGGAATGTTTGCAGACACGGAAGCAAAGCTGGTCGAACTATGGGAGCAAAAGATGCTGGGTGGATTGTCATTGAGAGTGGAGTATGACACCATCAAAGACGATCTCACCAACAAGAATGTCGGCTACTCTTTCATGACCGACCAGCGTAACAAGGCCTTCATGGACAGAGGCCAGTTGGTTCAAGCGGTGGTTAGAGGAGAAGGTGCATTCAAACACTATGCCAATATGGTGGACGGAAGAATCGAGTGGAACAAGACTGCCTTGAGGGCATGGTTGCAAGACTATGCTGAAATGCAACACCTCCTCCTTCTACGAACAGAAATGCTAAGTGGAGCACCCAGTCGTGGAACGGAACTGACAGCCCTGACGTACCGCAATACCATGACACGTCCCACACGCAGCCTGGTCATGTTGGGCAAGCACCTCACAATCCTTTGTCAATACATGAAAACCACAGCACTCACTGGACACGACAAGCTCATTCCACATGCCTTGGACGCACTCACAAGTGACATCCTGATCCAAGATCTAGCTCTGGCCAGACCATTTGCAGAGATTGCAGCACGAGTATGTTTCCCCAACAAGCCTGAAGTCAAAGAGCTGTACCGCAACCAGCTCTTTATCAACTTTAGTCGACTCTTTACCTCTGAGGATCTTTCTGGGGTGATGACAAAGTACAGTCTGCCTCGTCTTCACTATGCATTGACCATCAATCCATGGCGTCACATTCAAACTGCTTGGAAACGCAAGTTCAGATGCTCATCAGAGGCTGTGCGGGAGGATGACATGATGGACAACGTTGAAGCACTCCAGGCTGGACATACACGGGCAACGGAAAATCGGATCTATGGTCTGAGTGTGCATACTCTAGCTGGAGCACCAGAAGATATACTACCTTACTATCTGGAGGCTAGCACGTCCTGGCAGAAACAGTGTCATACGGTCCCAGGCGGAACCCTTCTTCCCTACCACCAAGCACGCACCACGACCACCATTAGTGCAGCACATTCAGATCCCATGCATAACTTTAGGAATACTTATGCGGCAGCAGCAGCAGCAGCACCGCCACCAGCCACATTCAAGGCATCACACACCAACACTGTCCTCCCAGTACAGGACATAGCTCAACAGGTGGTCACACTCTTGATGCCATCCTTGTCTGGCCTGATACAGGATGCGGTGACCAAAGCATTGAATAATCAGGCGACTTTCCAGACAAACACCACCGAGAAAGGCAAAGGCAAGGCAAGGGAACAGCCATCAGATGATGAGTGGGAGGACTACCTCAATCATCCGATGCTCTCTGACAACGATGATGATGGAGATGACATGGGACTGAGACTGGCACTACAGCAAGAAGCAGAGATGAATGCTACCAAAAGATTGACTGGCAATCGAGGAGAAGGTACATCACACATTAATAGCCAAGTCATTTTGGAGACATTGTTGACCTGCTCACTCCAGGGCCATCTAATCTAGTCATGTCCTCCAAAAGGCATATTGGACCCCCCACATCACCCCTCAGTGACACTCGCCGTAAAGTTCGACAACGAGTCATGGCTCCCCTATCCCCCCCCATCCATTCCATCAGCCATGCCCCACTCAATCTGCTATCAGGGTCTGCTGGCATAAGTATTCCTAAAGTTACGCACACCTTGGAGTCAAGGGCACTAGAATCCATGAGGCACGTGCTGAGGAACCCAGCTGCCAACTGGCGATCAGCTGAACAAAAAAATGCAATGATTGCAACTTTGAACTGTAGCTCAGATGTCATCGCTGTTCTAGCGACCGGCGGCGGCAAGTCCATGCTGGCTATAGTGCCGAGCATGATAGAAGATGCAATGGTGACCATTCTGGTCTTGCCTTTGAATTCCCTCATCATGGACTATCAGCGCCGCCTGACACAGATGAAGGTACCATATCAGCTGTATGGAGAAGGTGACAACGAGGAGGATCAGTTGGACATTACAAAGAACCTGGTCCTGGTGTCTGCAGACAAAGCTCAGACCAGCGGTTGGCGAAGTGCATTGGCTAATCTGGGTCAAAAGAAGACCGTGGCCCGCTTGGTCTTCGACGAGGCACACATTCCTATGATTGCCAAAGACTATCGCAAGAGCTTGGACAATATATATCAAGTGCGATCCCTGCCCATGCAGCTTGTATTGTTGAGCGCCACTCTTCCTCCCACCTTCATTCCTGAGCTCATGGACTCCTACCATTTACTTCCCAACACCACCATCATTCGGCAGTCAGCAAACAGACCAGAGCTCATTTACATTCTGGAAAAAATGAGCAGCACATCGCTCCTTGCACGGACAGTGCAAATCCTGAACGAAGAGAGACTCGGCTGGAATGACAAGGATAGAGGGCTCATCTTTGTGTCATCCATCGCAGATGGACAGAAGTTGGCAGATCTGACCAAACACGCTCTCTATGTGGGCGATAGAGCCAAGATGACTGATGAAGAACGCCGGAATGCCTATAACAGATGGATACAAGGATCTGAAAGAGTCATGATCGCCACGACCGCCTTTAGCACAGGAAATGACTACCCACACGTGCGACTGGTCATCCAGATGGACAAGCCGTTCGACATGCTCGAGTTCACTCAAGGTCAAGGCAGGGCCGGCAGGGACGGGCAAGCAGCCAGGTGCTACCTGCTCACACAACAGATTGCTACCAGACCAAGCATCAAGGAACCGGGAGTAATGACGGAGAGCAAGCTTGCCATGTATGACCATGTGTTCACATACGGTCTCAAGCGGTGTCTCCGATACAGTATGACTTTGTTCACCGACGGCGTGGGCTTGGCCTGTCGGCAAAGTCCAGACAACCAGCTGTGCTGCGTGTGCAGCACTGACCCACATCACAATCCAGAGAACATTGTGATCGCTGGCATGCCAAAGTCCAGAATTACTCCATCCGAGTCCATCAATGTATCTGGTTCAAAAGTTCCATGTTCCGTGTCTTCCATATCAGACTTGTCCAGCAATCCGTTCCTCCAGGCCACATCCAAGGCGAAGCAGATGACATCAGCACGTCAACTCCAGAATTCAGCCAAGGTCGATGCCATACTGGCTGCTTTACGTCGATTCGAAAGTGTTTGCGCCCTTTGCAAGATCTTGGATGCGCAGTCGGAAGAACAGACCCACCATCTCTATTGCTGTCCATGTTTGAGATTACATGCGAATAGCAGTTGGGACGAATACAAGGAATGGAGAAAGGGACTACGCTACGTCAAGTGGCATGACAAGATTTGCTGGCTTTGTCACGTTCCCCAACTGAGCGACGTCCTGCATCCCACCTTTTCCAAGGCCAACAAAGGAAAGCCAGAGTGCAAGTTTGCGGATGTGGTGGCCCCGACTGCCTTTGCCATCTACCACCACGAAGCGCTCAAACATATGGCACAACAACACTTTCGAGAGGACTGGAAAACTCTTGACTTGTTTGCGTACTGGTTGATGGCCAAGCCTACTGTTGGAAGTGAGAGCAATCTGATGGACTTGTTTATGTGGTACTATGTCACGCATGGAAACGATGCATAAGTATTCCAAGTAGTTATGCAAGCATTCAATCACTATTTCATGCATCACACTGGTCATCAGAAATGTCCATCAATGAATCACACACTGTGCGAACACACACAGATACATCCATCGGCCATGCACAGTCAGACAATGGGCAGCTTGCGCATATATATGCTAAAGTTACGCAGACACTAGCGTGATTGGCATTAAAATCAGTCATCACCCTAAATGGAAATTGATTATGTAATCGTGTTTGTACATATATATACAACCAGAAGCATGTGGCTATGCTCTAACACCTCTTTAACTCCAACCAACACCTTCCTCATTTGGAAAACAAACAAACAAGCGCAAATAAATCAAATGTCTGCCAACAATGTAAGCTTAATGTGTTGGCATAAGTATATGCTAAAGTTATGCCACTTTGAAAGCAGAACACCATGCAAACCACCGATGTAAGTACCATTCGTGCACGCACGGTTAGCATATACTTATGCCACATTCCAAACAGATTGATATGGTTAATGCGAATGTATGTACCATGCATTCTCATCATCGTGCGCAAGTGTAGGGTATACTTACGCCTTATTACAAGCCGATCAATGCTATGCAAAACCCAATTGTAAGTGACTTTGAGTGAAAATCTGCAGCACAAGTATTTCATATACTTATGCACAATCACCAAAGCCGACCAGCACTGCTACTGTCAATGTAAGTAGCACCATACCTGTGTGTGAATGACCAACTGATATGATATGCTTTGCTGCTACAGACGACCACTGCTCACCAAGCAGGGAAAGACTTTGGCACTGGTGCCGAAGCCCTTGTTAGTGCTTTACAGGTATGTGGATTGTGATTGCACTGAATGAGCTCGCATAACCTGTAACATCCAGGATGCTTGTAATCTTGCTAGCATCAACATGAGCGAAACCCAGGTGACGACAAAGGAGAAGGTGTGTGACAATCCTATCTATGTAACTCTCCATTGTCTTATAATCTTCATAGACCATGAATGTAATGCATGAGGCAATGGACGTAAGTGTCTCTCATCTTGATTTTAACTTTCAATCAATTCTATTAGGTGGACAAGACGGTCGGGCCTCACACCACCCCAGAGATTATTATATTGGATCAGAATAATGACAAGAATGATGACAAGGTTTGAGCGATGAATTCTGATATGATATACAAACTGAAAATGCTTTTTAGGATACCACTAACACTATCAAGAGGAAAAAGGTACCTTACATACATATAAGGTCATGCATGCACAAGTATTTGGAATACTTACGCAAGCATGTAGGCTCCCACCAAGGCATTGAAAAAGGGAAAAACCAAGGAAGTACCAATCGAGGTAGATCCTACCAGCGAAGAGGAGGCAGACAGTGAGGTGCGTGTGCTACATACAGATGAACAGCAAACATGTAATTAATAATTTCTATGCTCTGTAGGCCGAGGACGAGACAGCAAATGTATTGTAGCTCACTGCGCAAGTAAATGGAATACTTACGCAACGGTCATAGCAAAAGCTGACACGATTGGGCAAACACAAGGCTGGAAAGACACCCAAGGCCAAGCCGCTGGTAAGTATATGTCATAGATTTGGTTTACAAATAGACTCACTTTTCACAGACTGTCAAACGCAGCAAGGACATTCAAACGCTCATTGAAGATGTACATACCAGTCTCAAGGACGCCACGCTGGGCTATGCGCTCATGACACTGCATGATGAGAATGATCTTGGAAGCGGTCCAAAAATGGTCATTCAGTCCATCAACCCACGTAAAATCGATCTAAAGTACAGCAAGAACTTTAAACGTTCGGTCGCGCAAAAAACATTACAAAACAAAAAGGTGGAAAATGCGATCATTGTGGGCGTGAAGCGGGAGTGGATTGATGTGACATCATTGGAGCCCATGCACGAGGGTGTATACACTAACAGCGTCGTCTGGGCAAAATCCCACTTTCCATCTGAGGAGTCAATTCTGTTCAATGGCAACCATCGTTTCAATTATATGAAAACTGAGGACCCCAGCCGATGGAGCTATCACAGATATGCTGTTGCAAAGACAAACTTGAAAAATGCCACGAATCCAGAGGACAGACAGCGGCATCAAGCAGAAATCAATATCGCAAAAGAGGTGATTAGGATAGATGGTGTGTGGCTGGTAAAGTTCATTGACCTTGGTGAGTGGCATAAGTATACCATATACTTACGCCATGCTGATACATTTTTTGGGGCTATTAGGTGTGATCAAGAGAAGCAAGGACCCCTCCTTACTGGAACATCATCTGGCGACCAACTCACCGCTCGCAAATCTTGAGGATACGGACGATGTCAAGCTTTCCCAAGTCCTTTTGATGATGGCTTCAATGGGCCCCATACAACGTCAAGCCCACATCAAGTCCCTATGTGCTCAGTTAACCCCAGCCTCACTGCTTTACAAGATTCTGAAGGACAAGGGTCTCTATACGGCAGCAATGAAACTACTCGCATGGAAGCATTTCCATGGCACGACTGCGGGTGCTGGGATCACGGCAGGGCTGCTCAGCAGCTGGGCACCAGTATATGGTGGCGTAAGTCAATTCATCTTCTCTTGTATGTAATGTGCTGAACCGCAATCTATCATAGATGATGGAACGTTTCGCCAACCACATGACATGGATATTGACATTCCTGTCATTGCCAGTGTCACTCGTCAGCATTCCTACCGCAGACAGAGATGCAGAGAGGAATGGCGTTGACATTCAGAAATTCTGCCATCAATATATCCAAACGATACTCAATGACATGAAATCTTTCAGTGCAGACGATATGGAGTGCGAATTGTTGACCAATCATTACCTGGAGAAATGGGCTACCGACTTCGTGGATGTAGTGTCCTCCACGCAACATTTCGATAAGTTTGGTTCGACGGATACAAGTGAAGCAAAAGAATATAATCAGGCTATGGATACCTATTGGATTCGTGTCAAATCCCACTGTGTCAAGCTGGCACAGCGACCACCAAAGGACTTGGATCCTGATGCCCAGACAGTCGTCACTTTCATGGAGTACAAGATCGACTGGCTACGAACACGCCTCCTTCACGATGGCCCGCAATTCCTGTCACTGCTCCCATTGCCCAACAAATATTTGTTGGCCGACATTTTTAAGCTGTACTCTAACGCAAAGATTAAGTTGGATAAGGTCATCATTGATGTAAGTTGTAAAATTTCATTTGTATCCATCTGTATTGATTTGCTGTGATTAGATGACCATTTCTGTGGAGCCGATGGCCAAGGTAGTCATTGAAAAGCGCGAAATCCCTGTCAAGGGACAAAAAGAACCATTTGTTCGCCCTTGGACATCATATACAGCAGCATTGTTCGCAACGATGGAAGGAAATGATGAAGGCATCGATCAGGTGAGCGCAAGTATAGCATATACTTGTGCCCACCATGCTAATGCTCCATTCAGCTATGGTCTCTGTTGGTGAAGCAGCGAAGGAGCCACTTGCTGCCCATTGCAAGATGGGCCAAGGACCTGGCTCTTGGCACCAAGAAGCTGGAGAGCACTTTATATCCGAAGGATTTGACTGCACACGTCACAACGATAATCACAAAGTACAGTGAAGCCGTCATGACTCATCGTAAGCAGACAAAGGATCTCTCTCGCCCGACTCCACCAAGTGGTACCTCCTCCTTCACTGAAGACATCCACAACCAATACATAGAAGACGTTCGTCAAATGCTGTATGTCACAATGTTCGATTGGACGGACAAGGCATCCATGAAGAAAGTGGAGACACTGGTCAAACACACACTTCCATTCAGTGCATGCAAGGAGGAACGTGAACTTGTATTGGCCACGAGCGAGGGATGGCAGCTGCGGAAGATGCTGGGTGCGATCGTAAAGAATGCAGGGGGTATTTCGCGGGATGTAATGACTTGGTGGGATGGATTCAACGTCCGTCCCACTGACATCACACGCATTGACTGGGAGGACATTCCCGAAATCATTGAAGGAGAAAGCAAGGGTAACCGGATCACACGAATGGGCCATATCGATGACATTCGCAAGACAAATATCGAAGCGATCAAGAAGGTGGTTGAGCTCGTGATGGTAAACAATCTTGGCCTCTTGTTTCCCCGCAAGACATCCTCAAGCATCAGAAATCCTCTCCGTGATCTGTGTGAAGTAAGTTGAGATATGTGCGTAAGTATTCCACATACTTACGCTGCTCATCATAGGCCATGATGATTCAAAGCGAGAAGCATCTTATGCATCTCGATGACCCTATGCAGGACATCAATGCAATCACCATCCATCCAGACCGAATGTCAGAAATGCGCAGAGATTATTTGGTCACTATTCCTGAAGCAGCTACACAACCAGAGGAGGAGAAATTCTGGCGGCCAATCAAAGACGAGTCCACTCTCCAAGCAATCACCCATTTGACCCTGGAAAAGTCCAAAGATCGTCACATTCTGTTAATGGACTTGAAAGAAAAGGAAGCAAGAATGAAGGTCACAGAAAGGATGGAAAAGGAAAAGGATAAGATTGTTATATATGATCGCCGAACCCAAGCAAAGATTCGTGCACAGAAGCAGAAGGGTGCGTAACTATTTGGAATGGTTACGTGCTCTCCAAATGCTAATAACATCCATAGCTCAAAAGGCAGCCATGGGTGAGGAATCAGAATCCAACAGTGATGATGAAGATTCCATCATGAAGGGGCAGAAAAGAGAGGGTAAGTTTCATATGCTTATATTTCATTAGGGTTGCTCATTCTAAGCGACTGCCATGACACATCAGCCGCCTTGAATTCTCTCCGAGAGCGTCGGACAGCTAAGGCTACACTGCCTGTAATGGGAAAGTCACCTTTAAAGAGTAAGTCTTGATGATCTCTCATTATATATATACATTCTGACAACTTGAAAATTATTGTCAGGTGCCATGCGTGAACCAGGTCAGTACTACATTATTGGGCACAAGTATGTGATATACTTATGCAATACCACACTGTACTAGCCAAGGAGATCCAAAGTTCAGATGATGAGGGCGTATCCCAGCATCAATGTGAGTTCGGAATACTTTGTTGTGCAATGCATTCTTATTCTCATCTACCATTTGTTTCAGTGTTCATCAGGGAAACACCATCCAATCAACAAGCTTCCTTGAAACGCTCTATTGCTGAAGTGGCCCGTGCAGCAGATGAGGACACAAACAATGCATCTCGTTCTCGCCGTCCACGCATCACAAGGGAATCACCAGACAACAGTGTGAAATATACTTGGGCCTCTTACAAAGCTGAAATCTTGGCTACCAATTTTGATTCTGAAATGGACGGTATTCCAATCATGCTTCGCATTCTCCAGGACACCATGGGTATCATGGAAACATTTGGCAGCTCAAACTTGCAGCCAACACTCAAAGCCATTGACAGCTGGACACAACAACCTTATGCCATTGATGTCTTCACCATCATCGACTCACTGGTTGCCAATGCAAGTCATGCCATTGATGACAAATATCACACGTGGGGTTCCATGTGGAGCCAGTCCAACCATGGCATGCGGGCAGTGAGCAACAGCGAAGATATCTACAGTCTAAAGTTGTTCGCACAGATGGAGAGCCGTTTCGGTAGCTCAAGCAGTTGTGCTATGCAGTCGTAATCTTGCATGTCATTGTTCACAATTGTCATATCTTCGGTGTCGCACAAATAGCGTAATATCAATTTGTGATTCTGTTTCAATCTATGAGATCAAAGTGAATGTTTCCTTTTAAAAATAAGAAATGTTCAACACCATGAATCAGAATGATCCACTGATGCTGATGTGTCAGTGTGACAAAGGAGTTACAGAGTCTCATAATCTTCTAGCTTGTGATCTCCTAATTATAAACTGCTGCATAAGTGCATCGCATATTTATGTACCATACAACATAACATACACCAATCTAGAGTATCAAATCAATGATGCACTCAAACACAGCTATATCAGGGCAGCAAATAAAAGCTTAGTAATCAGATTACATAAGCAGCATAAATATATATAAATCCAGAGTCAAGGTGGCTATGCTTATTTACACCTTGATCTTGAACCATCACCTTCCTGTTTTAGGTGTGATACAAACACAACCAAACAATCAATCATAATGTCCCATCCAGCACAGGTAAGCTAGCTGCATGCACATGTATGGCATAAGTATATGGTATACTTACGCACACTTCTCAAGAATCATAATCAAGAATCTGTACGTTTTGTATTCCCAACAATGCAATACAAGGCTTTGATCCATGCTCACAATATTGTAGATGAACCATGCTAATGCCAGCATGACTGAGTATATGCCATCCACTTATTGTGTTGGCACTTCTGAAGCCAAGCCCGTGAGTTTCACTCACAGATTGACTTGTCTATATGATACATATATACTGACTATGTTATAGGAGATTGCTGCTGCCTTGACAGACAAGGTACAGATCTCATTGCCATACATGGAAAGAATGAAATTTCAAGTATATATTATATCATTAGGCTCGCAAGACTGCTGCAAAGAACATCATGAAACAGAATGGGGATGTTATGAAAAAGCTGTTGAAGTTTGTGGACGACAATATTATGGTCCAGAGTTTTGGTCTTATTGCAGATGGTGGCCAACATCATGCCACTCCTCTGGTGATAGAATCTCTGACTGCATTTCTCAAAGTATGTCACTTGGACCTGAAAAAGAAACATATCATTGATTCTCGTAGGGTTTACAAGCGCAATCGGACAAACAAGCGATGCATGCTGCAAATGACTATGGCAAGAGGGGTGAAGTTCCTGCATGGATCCAACGACAACATCACTTGTATCCATCTGCAGACTTGAACAAGTATCAAATCGCTAGTCTAACTGCCCAAGGTATATTCTCTGGCCTATGCTCATCCAATATGGATGCTGGTAGGATCAAAATGGAGGCTGAGGACATAGACATTGGACAATTGGACATTCAGACAGGTGTGTAATGTGATGTGATCGCATAAATATTCCATATACTTACGCAGACCACCATAACTAGGATCTATAATTGATATCCAATCAATGGACACCAGTGATCTTCCTACAAACACCAAGAGTAAGCAACACACACAAATTAAAAACAACAAGAATATGGTGATCAAAGCGGAGCCCCAAGATGTGAACATGAGTGGCTTTGATGCAGTTGGTGACGAATCCATCAGTATACCACAAGGATCAGCATTGGACAACAGTTCATATGAGAATGACATGGGCGAATTCTTGGGTGGACTGTCAGAAGATGTAGTGATGTCGTTGCCAGGCTCTCCACACAAGCCATATAGGAAATACATAGGAGAGACTGATAAGAGAATATGTAAGTCATGGCATGGATCAGCACCATCCAGGCAGCAGTATACAGTACTAACAGCCTCCAGTATATGACATGGACGAAGACGATGGCGATATTGTTTCAGATTGGCCAGAATCGCCAACTCGCAAACAAATCATCCAGGTCATTGACATAGATGCCATTCAAATCAACATTGGAGAAAAACGTCAACACCAAGCCATCGATCCAGATTCATCTCCTGTCAGGCTGGCTCAACGACCACGCTTACAACTTGAAAAGAGCAGACTGATGAAGGGTATGCAGCCCACACACAGAAGTGATTCAGCACACTGACTTGCCAACAGCCCAAATAATTGAGCATTACACCTGGGCAACGCTTAGAGACTATCTTCTTAATCCAAACAATCCCAGGGCAGAGTTAGAGAACATGCCTGCGACATGTCGGATCCTGTGTGATATGTTCTTCATATGTTCAAAGATGAATGACAACATAGATGCACAATATGCAATGGCACTCGTGAAATCAATGGTGAAGAACTATCAGAGGCAACCACCATTGAAAAAACTTCAGGAAATGATCGAACAGTTTGTCCAACTGGAGGTACAAGAAATCATGGTTATGGGCCATGTGGCTTGCAATTTGGCAGTCACAAAATTTGTGATGACAAAGGTACCCTTGCATAGAAGAAAAGATTTGTACGAGGGTATCCTGTTGCAGGAGTGGAAGGACATGATGGCGGCAAAGGAAGCTTCCAAGTTACAAAGGAAATAATGTAGCTGGTCAGGCTTACATGTTGATGATGGTGTACATATTTATTTACAGTTGTATGCAGGTCATACAGGTACTATCCATACTCGCTATGCCTAAGTGTATGAGTGAAGGTCATGGTGTCAGAGTAAAGGTATACAATAAAGCTGAAAGCTCCAAATGAACAAAAGATCCAAATCCAAGTAATTGTGCAAGAATTGGTAATCCATTCCATGCACATGTATATGCTAAAGTTACACACACACATGAACAGCATTAGAACTTGGTTCAGTTGAGATCACACACAAATTGCTTATGTAAATGATAGTTAGAGTGTCTGTACTATGCCCTTGTTTTTATATGCAAGTAACATACTATAAAATGATTGTTCCCACTGCAACTCAACTGACAAACAGTGAGAGAGAAAGTAAAAGACTTGCATAAGTATTTGGTAAAGTTGTGCAATATAACCCATGATTGTACTTTCTCTAGCTTTTTCTAATAATCTCCTTCTGGCCGCAGAGCTTCTGCAGCCAGAAGCGTCTTTCCCATGGAAGCGTCTCTGGAAGCGTCTCTCACAGCACATTCTGGTGCTAGAATGTGCTCAATCACCCTTTTCAACAGAAGCATTTCCATTTATGGGTGGAAGCATCTCACAGCCACAGAAGCATTCCCATATATGGCTGGAAGCATCTCCATATATGGACGGAAGTGTCTCCATAAATGGATGGAAGCATCTCACAGCCACGGAAGTGTGGATGGAACTGTCTCATAGCCACAGAAGAATCTCTGTATATAAATCAAAGTATCTCACAGCCATATATGCACAAAGTGTCACTTGTTTATGCTCATCCTGTTGTAACATACATGAAAAATGACAATAGAAAAGCATCTTTCCCACAGAAGCATCTTTGGAAGTGTCTCTTGCAGCACATTCTGGCGCTAGAATGTGCTCAATCACCCTTTTTGGTGGAAGCATCTCCATCTGTGGATGGAAGTGTATCCCATATATAGACGGAAGTGTCTCACAGCCATGGAAGTGTCTTCTATATATGGATGGAAGCATCTCACAGCCATGGAAGCGTCTGACATATATGGACAGAAGCATCTTATAGCCATGGAAGCATCTTCCATAGATGAATAGAAGTGTCTCTATTGCACACTCATGATTAGATGGCACATTCTGATGCTAGATTATGCTCATTCTATTGTACCATACAACCAAAAATGCACTACAATATTCTTACCATCACATGTTTGCACATTCAATACCAATTTCACTATTGATACTAACATCTCATCAACCCTGTCCTTGCCTCTCCTATCTCTGCCCAAACTGCTCACAATGTTCTTAAGGCTGCATCTCCAAAGACGCTGTGGTCAAGAAAAAGAAAGTTGGACTTTGCTCTCAAGTACAAGGACTGGACTGTGGAGAACTGGACCGGAGTTATTTGGTCAGATGAGACAAAAATCAACAGGATTGTGTCAGATGGCAGAATGTACAGTGGCTCAAAAAAGTATCCCAATGTTTACATGTTTTTCAACTAAAGTCAATAACCCCTAACTGCATCTAACCTGGGCCCTAACATATGTACATCAAATGGAGTACCTACTCCTGGCTTGCTATGGGTGCAAGGGTGAAGAGATTTAGATACAATCTGATGAAATGGCACTCATTTCAAAATGACATGTCATTGGGACACTTATTTGACCCTATATTTATCAATCATTATATGATATGTAACATAGGCATTAGACAGTAATTGATGATTTGTATGTTGCCAAGCTGTGTAATTATGTAAGTGTCATATCTCAAAGTGATATGAGCGCCCTGTGTCCCACTTCAATTGACCTTACTACACAATGAAGTCCCTTTCCACCTCTATTAGAGCCAATATCTTTATTTTCTCTGAATCTGGTCTTTCTGCTAGACAGATTGCATCCAAAACTGGTCTAGGGAAGCTTACTATGGCCAGAGCTATCAAGGAGAACCTCATAGAAAGGAGAATGTCAAGTTAGGACATTATTCCAAGCTTTCTTCTCTTGACAAGAGAAGAATTGTCTCCAGTGTTATTACTGGAAGGGCTGGCAATGCTGTCCAAGCCACCCCTCTCCTTAACCCTCCCTCTCCTCTCCTATCTCTGCCCAAACTGTTCACAAAATTCACAAGGCTGAATCATTAAGGCTATGGTCAAGAGAAGAAAGCCCCTATTGTTTATCAAGCCTGGAAAGAGAAGAGTGGACTTTGCTCTCAAGTATAAGAACTGAACTGTGGAGGACTGAACTGGAGTTATTTGGTCAGATGAGACAAAAATCAACAGGATTGGATCTGATGGAAGGATATATGTGTGAAAAAAATCAGGCAAGTCTTTATAGCACAAGGAATAGTGAAGTGTGGAGGAGGTTTCTTGATGGTTTGGAAATGCATGGGCTGGATTGGAGTGGGAATATTTGTAGAGATGGAGGGGTGGATGAATGCTGAGCAGTATGTGTCCATTCTAGAGGACAATCTGCTTCCCAGCATGGAGAATTCTGCACTTTCTAAGGAGAGAATTGTCTTTTAATAGAATAATAATCCTAAACACTCCTCCAAAAGGCTCAAAACTGGTTCAAATCTGAAGGGATTAGGCTCCTTGACTGGCCAGCATAGTCACCAGACCTTAGCCCTATTGAGCATCTCTGGCAACATCTCAAGAAAAGACTCAATAGCAATGAAAGACCAGCAAAAGGAGTTTGGAAGCTCTGGGAGAGAATTGAGGCAGAGTGGGGGAAGATAGAGGTTGAGGAGTGTCAGAGGATAATTGAAAGTATGCCTAGAAGACTTGAGGCAGTGATACAAGCCAAGGGAGGGCATACAAAGTACTAAAATCCATAATGTAATTTGGGGTCAAATATGTAAGTGTCCCAATGACATGTCATTTTTATATGGCTGCCATACTGTCAGATCTCCATCACATCCTTTGATTCTTGGACCCATGGTGAGCCAAGGGTGGGTGCCCCATTTTACACACTTATATGTTAGGGCCCAGGTTAGATGTGGTTAGGGGTTATTGACTTTAGTGAAAAACATGGAAACATTGGGACAATTTTTTGAGCCACTGTACAAAGTTCCAACAAATTAAATCCAATCAAAGCTGCTTTTTCTTCTGCAACCCTCACAAGCTTTGTCAACATAGACCTTAGGTTTCAACCATTCATTATTTGTAGTTGTATGCAATTTCCAAAAAAAAAATCATTTCTTTTTTTGGCTATATCAAATACAACAACAAACATTCACTGTGGGAAAATTCTGTTTTTACATCTTGACTTTCAACCATCATCATCTCCTCAACCTCAATCAATCTCCCATCATTTCCATCACCATGCCTTGTACTTGTCAAGAATGTGGGGTTCCTTTTGACAATAGGAACCTGCATGACAAGCATTGGAAGAAATGTGTTACGATTGTTCTTTTCTTTCTTTTAACTTCGCTCGTCTGATGACTTGCTGTTCCTCACTGACTCTTTTCTCTTGTTCTTCCCAAACGTCTTATGCCTAAACGTGGTTTCTCTTACTCTACGCCGCGCATGGCCTTACTTTCTTCTTTCTATCTATGGACGTCTTTTTACTTCATGCGCAGTCTACTGCACAGCCTTTTTCCTTCTATCGCACGGACCACTTTCCATTTATACCTACCTCAGTTTTCTTACTGCGGACACCGCTTGGTCCGTGCACTGGGTCTCCATCTATTTAAGTAGACGACATCTCTTGTACTTTCCCTTAACTTGAATGTACTCGATTTTCCCTGGACTTCTCTAAGTCTTCGCACTACTTCTGAGTGTGCGCTCCCTTGATTACCCTTTGCCCTTGAAACTCCACAAACAGCCGTCTGCTGTCGGGAGTTGCTGTGGAAGACCCCAGCATCCTTGTTCCTTGAAGACGCCCTTCAAGGATCTCCTTGTCTCTCGTCGTTTCGAGTCTACGTTTGTCTCTACCTGAGCCAAGCGTAACAAAATGTGTGAAGACTGTAACATTTGTTGTTCACAGTGGGCAACAGATTACTGTAACCAGACATGAGAATGGTATATTTATGTGTTACTGCTCACACAGCAAGTGTCCCAAGACTCAAGGTTTTGCTACCATTGATGCTTTGCAAAAACACATGAAGACTTTGCAGACCAATTGGCTAGGTCCAGAGAAAAAGGTAGCCATTTTAACTTGAGACACACATTCTTCATAGTAACTGTATTATGTAAGCAATCTGGCCATCAGTCTACCTCAACAGACAGTACCACCCATGTTTCTGCATTGGAAATTACCATTACCACCACCAATAATGCCATTCAAGTAAGCAAGCATGTTCTGGTGCAAGATCATACTGCTCATCCATCACATTCATTCTAGGCAACGTCTTCTATACATGACCAAGTCATGAAGTCAGCCTCACCCAAGGCAAGCGAGGATATTACCATGAACTCTCCACTTGCAGACTTTGATCGGATAAATAGTATATAAAAATCATTAGCACAATCTGACACAAGTTTATGCTGTAATTAATAGGATGTCAGTCCAAGGACCATGAGTGTGATGGACATCTCATCACCCCATAATGCAAAGCCCATGTCTTCTACCACCATAATCAGACCCTCTTTGATGGCAAGCACAGCATATCTGTTGCCATTGAAACATCTAGCTCACTTTATACAATTTGGCAGGCTCTTGTCAACACCACCATATAACTTGAAGGGCAGTCCATATCAAACACCTTAGTGAACATTTCAGCAGCTGAACATGAGGCCTTGGATTCACACTTCATTCAACATCCCTATCTAACTGGCCTGAATCTGGTTGTCAATTAGGTTAGGTTTAGGTTAGGTTAGGAAGGGGGGGTGAGGGGCGGCGGACCGTGCCGGGTTAGGGCCGCGTGCTAAGCATGGGTCCGCGTACCGCTCTCTCGGGCCGGAATATATGGCGTCATACGGGTGACCGTTCTATCCCCAATTAAGGGGACCCGAAACTGGGCAGTCGTGGGTGGTCGAACTCGGCCCCTTTCACTAGTCATGACCGCCGGGGGGCGGCACGAGTAGGGGGGATACCAAGCGAAACCTTTACGGCCTGATCGGCCTCGCCATCCTGGACAGGGGTTTCGCTGTTTTCAGCTCGTCAGGAGGGGCGCACACCCCCCTACCACCTGTCCTTACACCCAGTATGTTCAAATTTGGTACTCGCAACCACACTTTTGCATTATCCCTGGGGCACTTAGGTGTGAATGCTAGGACTATAATATCCATGTACGGTATTGACAATACCAGCTCCCTTTTGGCTCACAATTACCATTACCATCTTCAACACCGAATGCAGTAAACTGTCTACTGTGTATTTACTGTTCCTCTCTTTCATTCCATAGGCCCGAAACCGCTCAGACTAACACTCACATTCTGCTCAGACTTGTTCTTAAATGCTGAGTACCGTCAATTGGACTTCTCTCAGACTTCTCCCTTTCCTTTAAAGCCTCTTTTGGGACAAACCAATCATACCCACCAACTGTTACGCTTGACTTGGGTAGAGGCAAACATAGACATGAAAAGACTAGGGCTAAGGGTACTTGAAGGGTGTCTTCAAGTGCAAGGGATGTTGGGGGCTTCCATGACAACTCCTAGCAACAGTTTGGTTGCTTAGGGAGTTCAAAGACGAAGGTTTCAAAGGAGCACGCACTCAAGAGTAGCGCGAAGACTCAGAGAAGTCCAGGAGACAAGGGAGAATCAAGTAGATTAAAGTTAGAGAGAATACATGAAGTATCGTCATTTAAATAAGTGGGTATGCAGTGCACAGACCAAGCAGTGTTCATAGCACTAAAGCCAAGACAGATATAAGGAGAAAGCTAAGCTGTGCAATAGATGAGGTGAGGCTACATTGAGGCAACGCATGGAAGAAGAAAGACATCCATAAAGGGTAAGTAGAAACAGGACAATGGAACCATGCACAGCGTAGATAAGGGAAGCTGTGTTTAGGCTGATGGCGTTCCGAGGGAACAGTGCAAAGGGGAGATAAAGGGGAAAGCGAGTCAGAGGCGAGCATTATGTGAAAGAAAAGAAAGAATCATAACATTAACTATTTCTACACTTGCTACAGTCTGTTGATAGGTTTTATACCCAAATGAAACCATCACAGCCAGGCAAGGATCTTTAAAATGCCCACATTGAAGTTGTCAAGGATCCTACTGTGATGACCAACAACATGAACTATGATTCCCAGATTTGCCGCACCCTGGATCGTGACGAGAAATGCCACCTTTTTAACATCACAATTAGTCTCAGCCAACAGGCTACTAGTAAATGTATGGCAGGTGGTGGTGACCCAGGCCTGGAGGGTGAAACCAATAATAGGGATGATGGTGACAACAAACATATGGGGCTGGTGGAAGAGCTGTGGTCACCACATCCCAAGGAAATTAATTTTTTCAGAGTGGCTGAGCAACTCCTTGTCGCCCCTCTTGGGACCAATCCTAGTCCCCCTCAATTCTTTGTTGCCGGCTCAATTGCTTTCCATCTCAACCGTGAGGCCTCAATCTGCTACGTCTCCATTGACAACGCTGCACAAAAGTTCAACCTCCCTGGCCTACAAGGGGCCTTAGGGGACTACCTCAACCGAGAAGGTGCCTTTGCTCAGAACTTCCATGTCTTTGGTGGCCTGAGAAGATCACCCCACAATGTTCCACTCACTTTCAATGCACTCCACATCTGATACAAGGTCCATCTCCAGCAAAAGTCCTACTATGACCTATTGATGCTGGGCTTACTTGGAAGTATGGCTGCTATAATGGTGCACTCCTCAATGTTGACGAGGCACATGCATGGCCTTCAAGTGGTTTAGCAGGTACACAGGCAATCACAGTGATGATATACATGCGAGGTTAACATGATAATATAATCTGAACCATGCAGGTCACACTGTTGTCCTTGTCTGCATGATCATGTGTCCTCATTAGTAAACCAACCCTTGTCCTCACAAAATGTTTTTGCACACCACACAATCACACTTGCATGTATGGCTACCAAAATTTAAGAAGGAGCTGATCTAATACTAATCTAATACTTATGTATATTTTTAGGGTTAGGGTTAGATATACCTTAGTGAGTTCTGTTCCCCCTATTTGTCTGTGTAGATCTGTATTACTAGGTACCTTCCTGTGCTACTGTATTTGTAAAGGTCTGTGTAGCTCTGTCAGGATGAGGGTTAGTTTGCTGATGCTGCTGACAGTATTCAACCATGAACCACACAGTGGTTCTGGTGGTTCCGGGTTTCCTGTGCCCTTCCGAACTCAGAAGGACCAGAGGCATTTCAGCAATGACCTGAACCACTTCCGGAAAGTTCTCGTGCCCTTCCGAACTCGGAACCATCGGAAGCACTTTAACCATTTGACCATTTCATATGTTTGCTTAAACCTTTCACTTCCTTTTGTTACAGCACCTATTACCATACATTATAAGCTTCATTCAGGTCCATTAGGTGGCTCAACACAAGTATACCTCCGCCCATGGTATATATACATACATTTATCCTACTTACCAGCACCTCAGCTGTCTTCGTCCATCTAAGACAGCAGCTGAGCTCTGGGCAACTCCTGCCCACTTCTTAGATTCTGTCAGCTGCAAGTGTAGAAAGGTGGTGCTGTAGAATACTCAGTAAGTCACTAAGTAAAACTAAAGGTAAGAATGGTGCGATGTAGCTATGCTTAGGTAAGCAGTAACTACCAAATACGGAATAGTAAATTCCAACACTCCCCTTCAAACACGAAAGGGTAAGTAAAATGACTTTAAGTGTTTGTCCTCACAGGTAAAAGATAAAATCAAATGAGAGTATACCAATGTATTGATAAACGAATGGTTTTGTGTCCGTATAGATGAGTCCGTGTGGTCGCGTCGCGCTGCGCTCGAGCGGTTTCCCGAAATGGTAAGTCACACCTCGGCTAATGTCCTTCCACTGTCCGTGCGCGCGGTCGGCCTCGATCGACTCCAGCAGCTTCGTACGCGTGTATCGCGCGTCGGGAATTCTCCTCCGCCATATATAGTCCATGTACAACGTCTCCAAATGGCCCGATTCGCCCGATTCGGCCTCGACACGTTCGTGTGACCTGGTGAGTCCTTCTTCTGGTCCTGACTCCTCTAGGATTCGTCTTGAGTCGTCCACGACGCCGTGGTGGGTTTGGATGGTCGGTGGGTCATCTAGGACGCTTGGTGGGTTGTGTGGATGGCCTAGGTGCGTCATCCGTCGTGCGCTTCCTCTCTCCGTGCTGATCCATCTCGCCTGCAGTCAGCGGTGTCGTGTCGACTCGTTTCGAGTCACGGCGTGCGCCGCTCATTTCGCCGTCCTTACCACCTGGTTCCCAATCCATCTCATCGCCTTCGCCATCGCTCCGGCGCTCCAGATCGCCCTCGACATCTCCCGACTCGTCCTGCTCGCCTAACCGGCCTCCTGGACATCTATCTCGACCTGGCGGTTTCGTATCGCCGCCGCGCGCGTTCCCGTCGCCCATGGGCTGTGTCCCATCGTATCCGGCACCGTGGACAACGTTGGCGCGGTCCTGAACGCCCTCGATGACTTCCGACTCCCCCTGCTCGCCTCTGTGGCCTCTGGGGTCTCTGTCTCGAGATGGTGCGTCCATTTCATCAGCGCGCTCGTTGCTGACGTTCCTAGGTCGTTTCTGGGACGTGTGGAAGTCGCCTGGTACGGCCGTTTCGCCGCCCGGCTCGTCTGGCTCCTCTCCAGGTCTACCTGGTGAGTCTGCCTCATCCTTGTGCTTCGAGCGTTCTTACTCGCATTCTGACGTCTCCCGCAGTTTCCTCGGCCGGTTTCCATCGACCTCGACGCCCTCTGACGCTGTCGACGCGTCCGCTTCGTCTCCTGGCGCGTCTGGCTCGTCCTGAGTCCTCCCTGGTGAGTTTTCCTCATCCCTTCGCTCTAAGCGTTCACGGACGCGGTCCGACTTGTTCTGCGCCGCCTTAGGTCGGTTCCTAGGGTCTTCGTCGCCCTCCGACTCTCCCGACGCGGTCGCTTCGGCGCTGATAGATCCGTCGTCGCAGCTCGGATCACGTCGCCTCTCCCCCTCGAGCTCGACGCTCGGGGGTTCGTTCTCTGGTCTCGTGGGCTCATCTGGGCTGGTGAGTGGTGGATCTGGGGGATCTTCAGGTACGTCGTTGACGTTCGTTGAGGTGCGCTGATCGTTTTTGACAGCCTCCATGCTCGATCGCTCGTGCGTCGTCGCACTCCAGCACTCCCCCTCAGTCGACGCTTCCCAACGCGTCTCCGTGCTCTCCACCTCATTCTGCACGTCTCGGTGCGTATCTGCGACCTCCCCGTCGACTTCTGCGTCCGCATCATCATGCGCGGCGCATCCGTTTCGTTCGACTTCGCCGGTCTTGCCGCCTGGCTCGACCTGCACGTCTGTGGGGTTCCTGGCCTCGTTGGGTGGTTCGCCGGGCCTCCTAGGTCGACATTCTTCGTCAACGTTCTCGCCCGGACCCTCCTGGACGTCATTCGGCGCTCTCGACACCCTCAGCTCGCTCGACTCGACCCGTTCCTCGCCACCTCGCCCTCTCGTTCCCTCAGATTGGTCTGGGGGGTCTGTGGGTGCGTCTGGACGACGCTCGTCGTCGCCCGTCGCATCCCCAGGGTCGCTGGACGGTCTCGTTGGGTTTGTCGGCCCGCCATCTTCGTCTGGGTGGTCCTCGCTGGTCGTCTCGGGTGCGGTCGGCTTGTTGATGCCGCCGCTCGCCTGTCCTGTCCACTGCCCCTTGAGCGACGTGCTCTGGGGTGCGTGTGGTG
>JBBPSD010000369.1:0-27780 GCA_038093415.1 Xerocomellus chrysenteron | reverse complement strand
TTGGGCTCCCCTTTCGGCCGGTTTGTTCTTTTGTTCCCGGGCGGTTTTGGGGGGTTTTATGGGGGGGGGGGGGGGAATGACCCACCGGTTGTGACGACTTCTGGACTATCTGGGCCAAAGCTCTTTCGACGGCGGTTGTGGGTGTTGGAGGGGCCAGGGATGCTTTGCTGCGAACGGGGGGGGTCAGCCCAGGAGGGAGGGGTCTAATATGAAAGGAAAGAAGACGTCAAGGGGAAGAAGGGGAGGTATATGCGGACTGACCATTCCCTCGCTACCAATGCCCGCACGCCAAGGAGGGGGAGGATATACGATGCCAAAGTTGTCTTGGACACAGTAGGGACACGCGGCGGGTTCTGAAACGAGGTGTGTTGCGGTGGGTTCGGTTCTCTTTATCTGGACGAAGCACTCGGTGCAGATTGCTTGATCGCAGCAGCGGGAGTGGTTGATGTTGGGGGGGTAGAACTGCGGAAAGGGTCAGTGACTGATGGGGAAGGGGAGGAGCGACGGACGAGGAAGCAGATTGGACACTCGACGGCACCCCTGTAGAGGGCGGCCTCTGGGCAGCGCGAGGGCTCCTTGAGGGAGGAAGTGCGCTTTGGGGCGGGGGAGGGCTTTGGGTCGGAAGGGGCGGTGTCGGTGTCGGGGAAGTCCTTGCGTGCAGCGAGGATCTGGTCGTCGTCCCAGTCGTCGCTGTAGTCCTCGAGGGGGCGATAGAAGGGGGCGAGCTTCCTGTCGACGATGAGCTGGGTGACGACGGGGTGGCTCCAGTCTCTGGGGCCGGTGTAGACGCCCTGCGGTGCAAGGCTGCCGTAGTCGACGGTGTCGTCGTGGTGGGGACGTCCAGAAGACGAGCCGGCGTTGCCCATGGCGGGAGTGAGCCGTCGGCGAGATAGCCTCGATCGCGGCGGCGTCGTGGTCGGGTCGCCGTTGGCCGCGGTGGTGCTCTGTTTGTCCCGTTGTTTGGCACTTGACCCCCCTCGACCCCCCCCCCCGCGCGGACCGGACCAGCCGGAATTAACACGTCAGTCGCAAAAACGGGCTACGTTGCACGCCATCGTCATGACCCTTCTCGACGCACCGTGGACGCTCGCCCCGGGCCAAATCCTCGAGCACTTTGCGGTCGACCCCGCAGTCGGTCTTTCCGGTCAGCAGGCTGCCAATCACGCCCTTCTCTACGGCAGAAACGGTGCGCCATTCACGCTCTCTCCCCTGCTCACCCTGACACCCCGCCAGAGCTACCAGAGGAGCCCCCAACCCCCTTGTGGCAGCTCGTCCTAGACCAGTTCAAGGACCAGCTCGTCCTCATCCTCCTCGCCTCTGCCGTCGTCTCCTTCCTCCTCGCCCTCCTCGAGGACGCCGCCGACTCCACCCCCCTGGGTGCTTTCGTCGAACCCGCAGTCATCCTTCTCATCCTTATCGCCAACGCAGTCGTCGGCGTCGTCCAGGAAACAAAGGCCGAAAAGGCAATCGACGTAGGCTCCCTCCCCCGTCCCCACATCCTCTCTCACCCTCCCCTCAGGCCCTCAAAGAGTATTCCCCCGACGAAGCAAATGTCTTCCGTTCCGGCCATCTCGCCCGTATACACGCCTCCGACCTCGTTCCTGGTGACATCATATCCGTCGCCGTCGGAAATAAAGTTCCTGCTGATTGCAGACTTCTCTCAATTTCTTCCAGTAGTTTCCGCATAGACCAGGCAATTCTCACAGGCGAAAGCAGCAGCGTCAACAAATCCATCGACGTCGTCCCTGATCCCAAGGCTGTCAAGCAAGACATGTCCAACATGCTCTTCTCCGTACGCTTCCATCTCTGTTTTCGTCATCCACCCCTCACCTTTCCCTAGGGAACCACCGTCGTAAATGGAACCGCACGCGCTATCGTTATATTCACAGGCAGAAAAACCGCGATCGGTCACATTCACCACTCTATATCCCAGCAAATAAGCGACAAAACCCCGTTGAAGCGCAAGCTCGACGACTTTGGTGACATGCTGGCCAAAGTGATATCCGTAATATGTATTTTGGTTTGGCTCGTCAATTTCCGTCACTTTTGGGATCCCTCCCATCATGGCGCATTGAAAGGCGCGATCTACTACTTCAAAATCGCCGTCGCCCTGGCCGTGGCTGCCATTCCCGAAGGTCTCGCTGCTGTCGTCACTGCTTGTTTGGCTCTCGGCACCAAAAAAATGGCTCAGAAAAACGCCATCGTCCGAAACCTGCCTAGTGTCGAAACTCTCGGGTGCACAAACGTGATATGCTCTGACAAGACAGGTACATTGACCACAAATCAAATGAGCGTCTCCAAGGTACATCAATAGTCGGTCATCTCGGCTTCGCTGATCCGTTCGGTCTGATCAGTTCTTTGTGATCGACGCGCAAACAAGTTCTCCAACGGAATACCAAGTCGAGGGAGCCACGTATTCGCCGCATGGCTCTGTCCAGTCCTCAAGGAGTAAGAACTCTGATTTGAGCCTTGACCCCATCCGCAGACTCGCAGAAATCTGTGCCGTATGTAACGACGCAAAGATTATATACCAGGCGGTACGCAGCCCTTTGCTCGCACAAGGCTCTATTTACCCATCGTTCTACAGGAAAAGGACGCCTACAGCAATGTCGGAGAACCTACAGAGGCTGCGCTCAAAGTTCTTGTCGAGAAGTTGGGCTGTCCAGATGCAGAAATCACCAAATCATCGTCTTCCATGACACGTGCAGCTCGCGCAAGCGCCGTCAGCAATTATTACGAACGCAATATACCCCGTTTGTTGACCTTTGAATTCTCCCGGGACCGCAAGATGATGTCTGTTCTGGTTCGTCTCAATGGTGCTGGTGCTCTGTTCGTCAAAGGCGCCCCAGAGTCCGTGCTCGAGCGCTGCACATCCGTCATGGTACACGGCAAGATCATTCCCATGACATCTGACCTAAGGAATACCATTCTCGCACAAATCACTTCTTACGCTTCCAAAGGTTTACGGACACTTGCCATGGCCTATGTTGACGTAAAGGACACCGACGCGACACACTACCTTAGCCAGAACACACAAGACTATGTCCGCTTCGAACAAAACCTCGTCTTTGTTTCTCTCGTTGGCATGCTCGATCCCCCGCGTCCTGAGGTCCGTCTTGCTGTCGCGAACTGCAGAGCTGCAGGGATCCGCGTAATTTGCATCACAGGTGATAATAAAGGTACTGCTGAAGCGATATGCCGTCAGATTGGGATATTTCGTGAGGATGAAGACTTGACGGGCAAGAGCTACACAGGGCGAGAACTCGATGGACTTAGCCACGAAGAGAAAATACAGGCCGTGCAGCGCGCGGGCTTGTTTAGCAGGACGGAACCGGGACACAAAAGTCAATTGGTCGATCTCCTCCAGGGACTTGGGATGGTCGTCGCTATGGCAAGGTCTTTCCTGTCGGTCCCTCGAGTTGCTATCTCATATAACATCTTTTAGACGGGTGACGGCGTCAACGATGCACCAGCGTTGAAAAAAGCAGACATTGGTGTTGCGATGGGCAGCGGTACCGATGTTGCCAAGTTGGCGGCAGACATGGTTCTCGCAGATTCGAATTTCGCGACGATAGAGCAAGCTGTAGAAGAAGGCAGACTCATATATAACAACACCAAACAGTTTATTCGATACCTTATTTCTTCCAACATTGGCGAGGTTGTCAGGTATGAACCACCTCTAGCTCGTGTCGTCTTGTCGCTGACCTGGGTTACTAGCATCTTTTTGACTGTCTTGTTGGGCATGCCGGAGGCATTGATTCCTGTCCAGTTGCTCTGGGTTAACCTCGTTACAGACAGTCTACCAGCCACTGCCCTCGGATTTAATCCCGCCGATCACTCCATCATGCGCGTGCCTCCACGGAACGCCAAGGAGCCACTAGTAGGCAAATGGCTATTCTTCCGATACCTGGTCATTGGCATTTATGTTGGTTGCGCCACGGTATTTGGATATGCGTGGTGGTTCGTTTACTACTCTGGAGGACCGCAGATCACGTTCCACCAACTCGTGAGTGGATCAAGTCCGTTGATGGATCACGCGACTAAGCTGGTGCTAGACTCACTTCCATGAATGCACGACCATGTTCCCCGACATTGGATGCGATATGTTCACGAACGAGATGGCACGACGCGCTACGACGATGAGTCTTTCGATTCTCGTCACAGTGGAGATGTTCAATGCCATGAACTCTCTGTCGGAGAACGAAAGCTTGCTTCGACTACCGATCTGGAAGAACCCATTCCTTGTGGCTGCCATCGCGTTGAGTATGGCACTGCACTTTGGGATTCTGTACATCCCGTTCTTTACGTCGCTGTTCGCAATCACCCCACTCAACTGGGCAGAGTGGAAGGCAGTGTTATGCTTCAGTGCGCCGGTTTTGTTGATCGACGAAGTTCTCAAGTTCATAACGGTAAGCCTGCGATGAAGTAGCCCGGGGGACGAACTAAAGCATTGCGCGCCCAGGTTACGGTGATTCAGCCGCTCCGGAGCTGAGTCTGCGGGGAGGTTCCTATCCTTTTGAGGGACAAATTGTAAAAAGGGGAGACAGCGTAGGTATGGCGGAGATAGACAGTACCTATGCTAGACGCATGTCTCATTGTGTCTCATTGTTGCCTTTGTGGGAATAAAAAATAGCGAATATCGGCTACGTCGTGCTTGGTAAGCAATGTGATGGTTGCGCGCCGCAGATGTCCGCTAGGCCTCTTTTCTCGCGTCACCTTTCTTGTGTCTAATTTTCTGGCCACCCAACACCCAGTCACTCTTTCACCCTCAAGATACCCACTACCATGCGCCTCTTTGTCAACCTCGCGTTGGCCCTTTCAGTCGCCGTCTCGTTTATTGATCCCTCACTCGCTAATGCGCACCAGGCCAGGCGGCACCATGTACATCGACAGGACGACCTTGCTCGTCGCGAACCTGGCGAAATCAATCTCTACAAGCGTTTTGACAACGCCCGATTCACCTACTACGCAGTCGGACTCGGCGCGTGCGGTCAGACTAACGTGCCGACTGATTATGTGCGTGCCTTTTGTTCTTGAATCCGATGCCTCTACTCACCCCCAGCTGCCCTCAGATCGTCGCACTCAATTCACAGGTAACTTTTCCTTACTCTGTATGGGAAAACGCGTTTAATCGCATCATTTAGCAATACAATGGAGGTCAATATTGCTTCCAGATGATCACCATCACAGCCAACGGTCAAACAACACAAGCCCAGATTATGGACGAGGTGTGTAGTCATTCACGTCTCCCTTTCTATATACTGAATATTACCACAACAATAGTGTCCAGGTTGTCCGTACGCTGGCCTCGATTTCTCGGAAGGCCTCTTTGAGTTCTTTGGTGATCTCTCGCTCGGTGTCCTGACCGGTACATGGGACTTCAATTCTGGAGGTTCCGCCCCTTCTCCTTCTCCTTCCTCCGCTCCCCCGCCTCCACCACCACCACCTACCAGTGTGTATGTACCCGTGACCACCTGGCTCCCGTCACCGACGACTACTTCCAAACCACCCCCAACGACTACCACCTCAACTTCTCACGCCACCAGTTCCTCGGGTTGGAACTCCACCGCCGTTAACCCGAGCGCCTCCAGTTTGGCCCCTACCCAGACTGTTGCCGTGACTGCCGGATCGGTGCCAGGGGGGACTTCCAATTCTTCCGTCCTCTTCGACGTGAACGCGTCGATCGTGTATCTCGGTCAATTCCTCACTGAATGCATTGACTTGTAGGAGTGGCAGAGCAGGTTCTTCATTCCCAATGCACTTGCCACTGCACCAGACTGGTTGAAATCAAAGTGAGGCGACAATATCATAGACGGACGGACACCACTACATTATGAGCACTAACGGACCCGAATCTTTCTAGTTTGAACTATACCCACATTATTCTATCCGCTCTACTACTGGGCGTTTCGAGATGCAGAGATGGAAGCTTATTTTGACGGTGTTTATTTGTGCCATAATGTGTTCTGCGCTCGAATTATTATTTAGGTTTCTTTGACCCAGGGGGTGGCAGTGCTATCGAATCCGCCCGGTGGTTGTCTGGCAACGAGACCCACTCACACCTTGTTCATCGACAGAGTATTATACTCCCGTAGGCTGCACTGTGCTCCACTACACTCGTTTGACGATAAACTGCAACCCTGTCCGACATGACCCTCAGGGTCCCGACAATCTTTGGTTTTCTCGCCCTCATACTTCCATTCGTTACAGCCAATCATTGGAGCAGGCGCCATCAAGAAGTAGCTCATCGTGCTCGAGGCGATGTTGATATCCATAAGCGTCAATCCTATACCAGTGCCCGATTCACCTTCTATGATGTTGGACTGTAAGTCTTTGATTTTTGGCAGCAAATGGAACCCTCATGCATATTCATGTCTGAAGAGGTGCCTGTGGCCAGTACAACGGCGCCAGTGACTTCGTGAGCATCGCTTGCGCGGTAGTATCGTAAAGACTGACCAAGGTTATGTTAGATCGTGGCGCTAAACGTCGAGCAATACGGCAGCGGATACCCTGGTCCTCAATGTTTCAAATCCATCACCATTCAATATGGCGGAAAAACTGCTCAAGCTACCATCATGGATGAGGTTCGGTCATATGCGTCATTCAGACGGTCCCGTTGAAGATGCTCACTTTATTTCTCTGTGACAGTGTATGGGATGCCCTTGGGGTGGCCTGGACTTTTCCCGAGGTCTGTTCGACTACTTCGCCGACGAGAGCGTGGGTGTGATCTATGGTACATGGTGGTTTAACGACGGCAGTGGTGGAGGTGGAGACCAGACCACTTCGACCTGGACGCCTCCCACTACCACATGGGAACAGCCAGCTACGACCTCTACCCCGGACTACACTCCACCGACGACTTCGAGTACCCCAGCTTATACCCCCCCTCCCACGACCTCGAGTACCCCAGCTTATACTCCGACCTCCACGACGTCAGCCACTTCTTCCCTTTCTTCCGCCCCTTCTACTTCCTCGATCAACTTTAGTACTGGCTTGGTCAGCGGGCTGGCAGTCCCGACCACCGTAACGGTGTCCACTCCCGACTCGAGCAATCCCCAGAACCTCCTTGTTATCAACAACATCATCGTTGAGGTTGGGATCGCGCTGTCTGCGGCGGAGAAAGGCGAGTAGATCCAATCCTTAAATGACCAGTGATGTTCTAGTCCTTCTTTCCTTCTTTTCCTTTCCTGGAGCCAGCCTCTATGGAGCTTGTAACAGCTTGTAGCGGTTCTGATTTTGTGATTGTTACTGTCACATCTATTGGCACGTAATGCCCTATACCTCGAAGTGTCATTCACATCGTTTAAATATTTATACACTATTGTTATCAGTTTGTTGGAAGTAAGCGTTTCGACGTACAGGACCCCAAAGCAAATACTTGTACACATCCGGCGAGTTCGAGCGGGCGAATATTCGAAAGGTAGAGGGAGAAGAATTACGTGAAGCAAGTGACAAGCAACACCTGCAAGCCTTGTTGTTTGACCCACTGCAGTGAGGCCTTGTTCCCCTTTCTAATGTCTTTACGCAGTGCGTTCTTGCTGGGTTTCAGGATCTCACGGAGAGCTGACTGGCCTTTGTGGCGTGTAGCAACATATTCTTTGATATTGACGTGGGCTTCTGCCTTGAGCATCTTACGAGCGGACGTCAGTGTGCATGGGAGATCCGAGGCATTAGGCGAGCGAACGCCCAGTTCGATTATGAGCGCGCGAAGCAGATCGAGTTCTGCATCATTTCCCTTGATCGGAGATGAAATGAAGCTGAGAAGCAAATCCTGGTTATTTGAATAATCCATGTAGGTGGTTTCGGGACACACCGAGTGATGAAAGCGGAGGCGTCATCATACGATGCAGTAGGTGTGCTAGTTCCACTATGGTACTCGGAACTGGCGGAAGTGGAAGTGGCGCTGGATGAATGGGCTCGACGTCTCTTTCTCCTGGACGACCTACCCCTCTTGAAGCTCTGCGCTTGTTTCTCGGGGGGAACATGGTCACTGTCGGACTCACTGGACGAACTGTCCACGAAAGAATCATGTTCGCACAGGGAGAGTTTGTCGAGTGCCGAGGACAGATCACCGTCCGAGGAAGGATGTCCTGTGAAGTCTGAAAGGGTGGACGGGAGGGAATGGGCATCAAGGAGGGGATGGCGGAGGACTATGAAATCGGTGTCGCTGAGGGGACCGTGCGTCCATATTATTTCGTCGTCCTCGATGGAGAACTGGGAGATGGGACTGTCCGTGTCGTATTCGCTATCTGACGACATGGTGGTAGGGCGCAAGGGGCGGCTCTAGGCCTAGGGGTGATTGATGATGTTCGCGGAGTTGAAAGGATGAGCGGACTCATCGATCAAAGTCGCTCGTCATCGCGTTGCACAACGTCGACCGAATTTCCTGCACGCATATATGCGCTTTCTCTGCGCGATCTGACCCGTGGCCGGTGCGCGGTGTCAGTGAGGATGGCGAGGACGGCGAGCTGAACGTGTGAGATGTATTACGTAATACGATTAGATGTCAATGACCCTCTGCCCAACATTGTCGTCGTTGTCCACGACCCAAGCTGTCGTCGGCGCCGTCTGTCTGCCACCTCAAGACCCCATCCTCGTCACCCATGGAGGTATGTATGCGCAGCCGCTCCCTCCGGATCTTCCCCATCTTCATCCGCCATCCACAGGGCCTACTTGACTTCTCCAAGGAGTTCGATGTCTCCCTCCTGGACAAGGTCGCAATGGCCTTTTACACCAGTCGCGGCCAGGAGGTCTGCCGCTCACTTTATATTCCCCTTCTCTATCACCTAACCTCGTCCCAGCAACAAATGGCTCAGCAGGTCCTCACTCAGTTGGAGGAACATCCGGATGCATGGACAAGAGTTCCGGAGATAATGGAGAGATCGTCCTTTCAACAGTCAAAGGTATTCACCAATATACCTACACGTCACCCATCTCATCCTCTCCATTCAGTACATCGGTCTCCAGATCCTCGAGAAACTCATCACCACACGCTGGAAAACTCTTCCTGATGGTCAACGGCAAGGTATTCACTATCTCCTCGTCTTACGCGCCGCTCGATCGTGTTTAGGTATCAGGAACTTCGTCGTCGGCATAACTGTCAAGATTGCTTCGGACGAGACCACTATGCGGAAGGAAAAGACGTTTGTCAACAAACTCAACCTCGCGCTGGTCCAGGTCAGAATCTGTTTCACAGGGTGTCTTTGTCGTTCACCCATCCCATCCTCTCCAGATTCTGAAGCAAGAGTGGCCGCACAATTGGCCATCTTTCATAACCGAACTTGTCGAGTCGTCCAAAACCAATCTCTCGCTATGCGAGAACAACATGGTCATCTTGCGGCTTCTGTCTGAGGAAGTCTTTGACTATTCCGCAGAACAGATGACCCAAACAAGGATCAAAAATCTCAAAAATCAGATGTGCGGCGAGTTTAGCGAGATCTTCAAGCTCTGTTCCGAAGTCCTGGAGGAGGCACAGAAAACGAGTTTAATCAAGGCTACTCTAGAGACGCTATTGAGGTTCTTGAACTGGATACCTCTCGGCTATATTTTCGAGACCACCATCATCGATCTTCTACTCAACCGCGTAGGTGTTGCTTCATCTGCTCCTCTTCCGTACTAACATCTAAGCAGTTCCTCGAAGCCCCAGAATTCCGTAACGTGACTCTGAAGTGTTTGGCTGAAATCGCTGGCCTTAACGTGGGGCCAGAGTATGACCCCAAATTCGTCATATTGTTCGCTATGGTCATGACATCCATAAACCGTATGGTCCCCCCTTCAACCAACATTGCTGCCGCATACGCATCCGCGTCCGACTCTGGTCAAGAACTCGTCCTTAACCTTGCATTATTCCTAAGTAACTTCCTATCCAACCATCTTCGAGCCGTTGAAACCGAGGCAAATCGCGACGTGCTGCTCAATGCCCATCTATACATGGTCAAAGTATCACAAGTCGACGAACGTGAAATATTCAAGATCACGCTCGAATACTGGTCGAAGCTTGTGGCGGAGCTCTACGACGAGATCCAGGCGCTGCCCATCGGAGACAGCGGTTTACTCATGGGCCTGAATCTTGGGAATGGAACTGGCAACATGCTTAACGGGATGTCTCTGCGGAAGAACATCTATAGCGATGTCTTGAGCAACCTACGTCTTGTTGTCATTGAACGGATGGTTAAACCAGAAGAGGTGGGAACCTTCCTTTTGTCCACCCATATTCTCTAATAGCACCTCAGGTTCTCATCGTTGAAAATGATGAAGGCGAAATCGTCCGAGAGTTTATGAAAGAGATCGACACCATCGTTCTTTACAAGCAGATGCGTGAACTTCTGGTGTATCTCACCCACCTAGACGTCGTTGACACAGAAAACATATTGACGGAAAAGTTGGCCAAGCAAGTCGACGGCTCAGAATGGAGCTGGCAGAACTTGAACACACTCTGCTGGGCCATTGGTAGTATCTCCGGAGCTATGAGTGAGTTATTATTCGTCTGTGTCAGTCTTGTTTGTCACCAATTAATCTATTCTAGACGAGGAAACGGAAAAGCGATTCCTTGTGACCGTGATCAAGGACTTGCTTGGACTATGCGAGATCAAACGAGGGAAGGATAACAAAGCTGTCGTCGCGTCAGACATCATGTATATCGTCGGACAATATCCGCGCTTCCTCAAGGCTCACTGGAAGTTCTTGAAGACTGTAGTCAATAAGCTATTCGAATTCATGCATGAAACGCATGAAGGTAAGCGCCAAATATGAAACACATTCGTTAAGCTGACCTTGAAGGATTTGCCCGCAGGTGTTCAGGACATGGCCTGTGATACTTTTATCAAGATTGCTCAGAAGTGCCGTCGACATTTCGTCATGCAACAATCGGGGGAGCAAGAACCGTTTGTTGATGAAATTTTGCGGCTGTTGCACAGAATTACTGTCGACTTGTCGCCTCAACAAGTATATATGCGTGTCTCTCGACCCCGTGTTTCATGAACTGACACGAACTCTTGGCAGGTGCACACGTTCTATGAGGCAGTCGGATACATGATTTCTGCTCAGCCGAACAAAGGTCAACAGGAGAAATTGATCGCAAAACTGATGGAGTTGCCTAACAACGCTGTAAGTATTCCTCCTATTCCTCGTACTTACTGTCTGACCCGGTTTTTGAAGTGGGACTCTTTGATGGCACAAGCCGCACACAGCATCGACGTGCTGAGCAACCTCGATAACATCAAAATACTCTCGAACGTGTTGAAAACCAATGTTTCCGCGTGCACCTCCATCGGTAGCTTCTATTTACCCCAAGTTGGTCGCATATTTCTGGATATGCTTGGCCTATACAAGGCCGTCAGCGGCATTATCAGTGAGACGGTTGCGCGGGAAGGTCAGCGTTGACATTACAGTTACGTTCGCGTTGCTGATACCTTTTATCAGGCGTAATTGCGACGAAGACCCCCAAGATTCGTCAACTCCGGACAGTAAAGAAGGAGATCCTGAAGCTGATGGAGACATACATCAAGAAGGCGGAAGACATGGATGCTGTTAATGCCAATTTTATGCCGCCACTCCTGGACGCGATTCTTGGGGACTATCACCGCAATGTGCCTACTGCGCGGGACGCTGAGGTTCTTAATGTGATGGCAACGATTACTGGTCGTCTTGGTGTAAGTTATTGTCCATACTCAGAGGGCGGTCGTTGAGCTTTCTTGTGACTTCAGCCTCTCCTCACACCCCAAGTTCCCGCTATCCTTGACGCTGTATTTGAGCCCACCCTCAACATGATTAACCAAGACTTTGCTGAATTCCCAGAGCACCGTGTCGGCTTCTTCAAGTTGCTGAGAGCCATCAATCTCAATTGCTTCCCTGGTAAGCGTGGTGGTGTTTTTACGTTCGCGCCGTCTTTAAGACCCCGTTGCAGCTCTTCTTGGAATACCACCCACTCAATTCAAGCTGTTCATGGACAGTATTATCTGGGCTATCAAGCATACCATGCGGGATATTGCGGACACGGGTCTAAATTGTACGTTGACACTCTTGTTTGTATACCTTTGTGTTGAAGCTGCCTAGTGTGTCTCGAGGTGGTCAACAACTTTGCAAGTGCAGAGCCGGCTGTTAGCAACGCCTTCTTCCAGCAGTACTTCCTGAGCATCTTGCAGGACATCTTCTTTGTCCTTACGGATGCTGATCATAAGAGTGGCTTTAAACTTCAGAGTCTCCTTCTCGCACGAATGTTTCAGCTTGTTGAAACAAACCAAATCCAGTCTCCGTTGTTCAATCGGGCACAAGTGGCTGATCCGAACATGTCCAACTCGTTGTTCCTCAAGGAGTATTGTGCAAATCTGCTCAAGACAGCATTCCCTCATGTCCACAAGTAAGTTTATCGTTGGTGGTGACGGTTTTCCGCTGACAAGGCTGTGATGCAGCGCTCAAGTCCAAGTATTCGTCACTGGACTAGGAGAGTTCCACAGCGACATCAATCGATTCAAGCTTGCATTGCGCGATTTCCTTATCCAGCTCAAAGAATTCTCTTCTGGCGATAACGCTGAACTATATCTCGAGGAGAAGGAAACTGAGGCATTGATGAAGGCGCAAGCTGAACGAGAACTCGCGATGCGTGTACCCGGCTTGTTGAAACCATCGCAATTAGAAGACAAGGATGAGGATATTTCATAGAAAGTGCTTGTACATCATCTTCACCGCCTTTTTTTCTCATCTCTCTCGCACACCTTTTGTTTGTTTGTTTGACACGAAGGCATGCTTCCCCTAATTTTACTCCAGACCTTGAACTATCTTCATTCCCAACACCTCACTCTGCTATCGATGTCCCCTCACAGCTTCACATCTAATGTATTAGTATAGGTCGTGGAAGGTATCAAAATAATATAGAATATTAGGTGAAGCTCAAGTTTAGATGGTCATGCTTGATAAGATAGCACCGACCACTCTGTCGATCACCATCATGTTCAAAAAGTGGCTATCTTGGCTCCCTAAGATGCAGAACGAACTGCTGACTGCGCTTCCAGGTTCTCGCCATCCACCGATATAACAAGCCAGACACCACCCAAATCCTCTGTCCAACGATCGATCCGGGCTGCGGTACTTGCACAGTGGAAATTACGACCTGAAGATCTCGAACAGATATGGCCAAAGAAAGAGTCTTTAACTTATGTGAAATGGTCCGTGTCTCTCTCATCGATCTCCGTGGTATCTAGTCGTGAACCCACCCGACGAGACAGCAGAGAGCACATGTCGATATATACCGTCAACAGTGAACCGTTGTTCTTTCAACACTTCGATGGTCCCTTCTACCCCACCCTTCGATTACTCCACAAGTGTAAGTTACGCATCCTCTGATCAATCATTGCTTATAGTACGCGTCCCCGTAGATCCGTTCCTACTGCCCAAAGTTGGCGTAGACCGCGGTGCAATACGCTTCCTGCTTGCAGGGGCGCATATGATGTGTCCTGGCCTCACGTCCGCTGGCGGTTATCTTCCACCAGCGGAAAACGACATTCCCGCCAATTCACTCGTTGCGGTCCACGCAGAAGGGAAAGAACATGCCATCGCGGTCGGGATAACACAATTGGGTACAGAAGAAATGCGCAAGGTTAACAAAGGGGTTGGTGTGGAAATCGCAACGCATTTGGGTGATGACTTGTGGGCGGTTCAAACGATCTAGAAAGTTGTATTTGATTCATTGTAATGTCCGTAAATCGGTCGCGCTCGCTCTGCCATTTTTGGCGCGAGCCTGCCAGTGAGGACTGAATGATGTGTATCATGTGCCGTTGTTCTGCTTCGGAGCATTTCCGGAAATTCCGGTTTACCTCCCTCCATAACATCATCTTGGGCGTGATTCAGAGCGCTTGAACCTTGAAGATACGGTGCTTCCAAGAAGTTCCGCAAGTAATCAGCGGAAAGTAGAATCGTGTAAGAATGTTTGGCTACCCCACTGACTCGGATCGGATTTCTCAACCGTTACAGTTTCACAGCTTTTCCCGAACCCACAGTTTCGTGGACCCTAGTGGTTGGTGCTCATGCAGGGTTCGGACGATCGCAGCGCGTTCGCGTATGACTCATTCATCCGAGTCAATCCACGCAAGAAACGAAAAGGGAAGGACAAGGGGAATGCGACGACGCCGTGCGATCTTCTGACACGCGTAAGGGAAGACCTCGAAACTGACGGCGGCTGGTCACTAGGCTGCAAAGGTACGTATTACCGCTATTGACTCCGTGATGTGCACCCCATCGAGTCTTCTTTCTGGACGAAAGAAATATTCCACAAGGCACTTCATGAGGCGCGCACCAACCCTCGAAAAGTGCTGTGCCTTGGATTGGGAAGCCCGTCTTCGTCTCGGGACGCCCGTGCGCAACTTGCCTTGCTCAGTTGTCTGTGTGCGTCTTTGGATATTGTGCGTGGATCCAGAAACTTCGACCGTCTTGGAGAGATTGAGGACTGCTAATGCAGGACTCGGCCGACATTTCCATGTATGATCCTGTATTCACGGATGCAGATAGGCAGGTGTTCCAGACCTTGGGAATGCGGTGTCTTGATAACATCCAAGCAAGCGATTTCATTTCGGGCTCCGATTTCAAACTAAAAGTAGGGTCTACAGGGAGCGGAGCATGTGCTGGACTGTCCCACGATACTATACATGCCACACTGTGACTTGAAACTGTACGAGATGGTCATTCGCGCGAACTGGACCCTTGAAGGCCTGTGCAGCATCATTTTTCTTGCGAACCGTTTCAGCGACTATGTCGACAAGTACGTACATATTCCTTGGGCCATTTTTGCTCTGGTGCTGGGAGATGACGGCGTCTGTCGGGTCAACAGCAACGCCGCTTCTAAGCTAGAAAAGGAATCTCCGTGCTTGATGAGATTGGGTACGTAGATTGGCAATGGTCCAATTCATACCCGTTCACTCATCCCACGATGATTTCGGGGTGCTAGTACCCTTTGTAGAGTGTCGGCCCCTTCCCACGTCAGACGCGTTTCCAAGCGCATTCAATAGCCTTTCGGTACAGTACGTCAGCCGGACCCCATTATCGCTGCAAGGTGACGCATTCTGGGAAATTCTACCTTTTTCCGGCTGGGATGCACAGTAACGCTTTTGTCAAGCGCCTACGTTGCAGCTGAGTTTTTTGCAATGTCTCCTGGGTCCCAAAGATACAAAACAAACTAGCATATCAACAAGCAGCGATACTCACGAACGTAAAATTATATGGTAGACATAGCACCACTAGCTAGCACTCTTCGTAAACATTATACGAATTGAAATTGTCTTCATCAGGGAATGGGAGTGGGTCGAGCTCGAAGCGATCAAATAGCGAGCCCGTCGTACGAATATATACGTCTGGTTGAGACCGCCGCTGTCTACGTTCTCCTGAGAGTGAGGATTCGAAAAAGAGATCAGAGCACTGGCCCAACGACGGTAACGAGGGAGCGTCGGATTCATCGTCAGAAGTATCCTCTATTGCTTCTGGCACAGAGAGATCGTCTAGCTCGTCGATGTCGTAGCGGGAAACAGCCTCGTATGTTGCTGGGGAAGAAATAGATGGAGACTCGATAATGGGACCGAGTACATATGGGCCAACGAGTGGTGGGTGGAAGGGTGGATATGGTACAGGATATGGTACAGCGGTAGGCGGGGAAAAGTGCGTCTGTTGATTCAGAAGATCATCGGAAGACGACATGGGCGACGTCAAGGGACTCAGAGAGGCATAATCTTCTTCTTCCACAGTGACTGAAGCTCGAACGTCCGAATCTGTGCAGAATTCATCCTCTTCACCTTCGCAAAGAGTTTCCAGGAGGGAATCGAGCCATTCAGCTTCGGAGACGGTCATGTCAGAGCCACCTCGAGGGATAAGTTTGCTGGCGTCGGGGAACATGAATGAGTCCGACTCCTCCAATTCGCCGCTGTCTTCATCATCTACCGCATCTTCAGCAAATACACACACGGGACTGGATGGACCGTTCAATACGGATGGTGAGGGGGGAGATTGTGAGCGAAACACCGAATTTTTAAGGAGAACCCAGCGGTGAAGGTTACAGTTGTCCTTGCCACCTATGGCAGCATGCAACTTGCTGCGGGCCATTGTGAATAGATTGGGATACTCTGTCGACATCTGGGTGAAGTGAGAAAGGGGGTGATTGTTGCAGAAATGTATGGTGTCTGGCGCGTGACGTGACGTCAGGCTCGAGTTACGGACGAGGGGGATTTGGGACGACAAACCTGGATTTAGAGTAGATTCACCGTTGTATACGGTATACGATGAAGGGCTCGAACAGAATGGTGCCGTTGTTTGATTTACGGGCGAGTTTGTTGACCATACTTTTAGGAGAGGACAACGTGCGTTCGCGGGGTGGACGCGACGAAGGGGAGACGGTGTCAAGGGACGACAGGGGGTTGGCAGGTTTATTGCGAGGGCATGATGTTGGGAGGCGAAAAGAAAGCGAGGGGTCGGGGCGGGTTTATATAGTAATATTTTGAAATACCGTTGTGACTCAACGCCGTGATAACCTCGGAACGAAGCCCCTCACACAGCCACATTATACACACGACACAACACCACACCAATAATTCAGGTCACGCGAGAATGCCGCCACCATGGGTCAGTCTTCCGTAGTCATCGTTTCTAGACTTTGAGAGCTATGATTCAACCCTGCGCTACATAAGACCGAGCTGCAGGTGCTACAGACGTTGGAAACGTCACGTATCATAAAACATGACGCGTTAGCCCTCATCCATATGATCTTCTCCCGCTTCATCATCCTTGACGGTGTCAATAAGCTTTTTTAGCTTGTTGACGCTTTTCGGAGATATGTCACGCGCAATGGCGAGCCATTGCGCCGATTTCGCCTCATCTCCGACAAGTCGATAGACCTTGGCCAACTGGAAGACGACATTCGATTCCTCAGGCGAGCTATCGCGAAGCTCTTGCAAATCTTCAATTGCCTCCTGTGAACCATAGATAAGAATCTCGTCATCCATAAACACTGCGCCGTTTCGCTCCCACCTTGTATCGCTTCATTGAAATCAGCATCTTCGCTCGTCGATAACGAACCAGCGCGTTTTCGGGGGCCAGTCGCACGGCTTGGTCAAATAGACTGTAAGCTGCAACCTTATCTCCGCGACGTTCCACAGTCTGTGATAAGCGCGTCAACCAAACAGCGAGCAACTCCCTTATCAGCAGGGCGGACGGAATCGGCTCACCATCCCCACGCATCCGAGAAGCACTGCATTTTGAGGGTGTATCTCGAGCGCCTTTCGGTAATGGTATTCCGCCAGTCGGATTTTGCTCGTTCGTAGATAGCAAGTCCCAAGGCCATACCTATCGTTGATGTAATGAACCTTCCCACACTTCCAAGAGAATCGGACGGATAGTGTATTTACTAGTCCACACTTACCAGGCATTGTAATGTCGTTGGTCGGCACGTAATGCGGTTTGGAAAAACGAAATCGCCTTCTCAATGTCTTCGTCGATCGACTCGTGACCACTCAAAGTGAACGCGTATGCACAACTTGGGTCCAACTCAGCTGCGCGTCGAAAACATGTCAAGGCTTGTGAACGCTCTTTTTGGAGAGAAAACAAATTTCCAGCGGCGATCCAAGCCTGCGGCGAATGTGGATTGATGCTCATGAGCTCCTGTGCCAAAAATGATAGTTGCACGTTTTGTTGCAGATGCCATAGGAGAGTCGAGTACACTTCCATATCGGAGACCCGGTAAGGCTCCAGCGCACGAGCTGCCCTGAAAGCCCGTTCAGCCTATGGATGCACGTAAGTTACAATGTCGGATGACAGAGATTAACAGCATGGGACAGAATGCTGCGAGCGGATGACGTACAGAAGCATACTCCAATCGTTCATAGTGAGCCCGGCCGACCATGGACAACACCCACGATGATTGCTGGTGTGCAGAAGGCATGTGTTCGAGTTCCATTAGACAAGAATAGCAATCATAAACAGACATCGCTCTAGTGGCCCGTGCGAATCGTCGCATGAGATCGTAGATATAATAGTCAGCCATCTCTTGTTCGTAAGCTTCTTGAGCGGCTCGCTCATGAGCAGAAGTCCAATGACTTGGCGCTGGAGAAGTATCAGAGTGATGTGATTGAGCATTTGATGCTGGGGAGGTAGAAGACGCCACATCTGCGACACCAACAGTGTCCTCGTCTAGATCGGACCCTATTGAACGCGACCGTGAGGTTGCAATTTGACGTCGACGTTCTCGCAGAGGTGGGTGCTGGTAAAAGTGAACAAATCAGCATCCCCATGAAGAATCGACGACTTCATATAATAACATGACGAGAATCTGACCTTTCCAGCTTGTTTACTCATAGGACCGCTCAACAACCGCGTACTGCGCCGCGGACCAACACCATTGTTCCCAGGATGTCGCTCATTTTTTCCGACTCCAACGACGCTCCTCAAGTTCTGAATAGGCTGAGAACGACGACCAGGTGATGAGAAGATGTTAGCAAATTTCAGGGCCGGGCGGGCGCGTGCCTTTTTCAAGGGTTCGTCTACTACCAACTTGGATGGCTTGGATTTTGCCAAATCGACGCTCCGTTGGCGGGTTGTTGAACGCAAACGCTTCTGGACTGGTCCAGTCTCATCTGCTGATGAAAGCGGTCGAGCAGGAGGTTGAGATGGACCAGCTGGTACATCGTCCACGCGGAGGCCACGGGGTGCCATCTGGTGGGGAAAGTGGCCGTCTGCATGGAACAATGATTCATTGGTAACTCTGAGATTTATATAATGAGCGAAGATGGCTATCTCAACCAAATGTCCAAACTTACAGTGAGTCGCGTGGCGCATGTGGTGGCTCCATCCGAAACGCTTGAGGGGGATTTTTCCGACCCCTGATATGAGTACTGTTTTCAACAACGTCGGGGGTAAAGAACCCGACGCCTGTGGCAGTTGGTCCTGGCATAACCTTGAGGAGGGGGGGTTCTTCAGGAGGGGCTTGTTTAGTCGGTAATGGTCGGGGTGGAAAGATCTCGTCAACCTCAGGCGCAGTACCTGGATGCTCGATTGAAATCAATCCGAAAAGTCACTCCGAAGCCACCCACCGAGCGCGCATAGTCCCTCGAATGCTTCCCAAAGGAACGGATTCAGTGCTAAGGCCTGGCGAAAGCTAGCGGTGGCTTTCTCGGGGAGATTGCCTTTCAACGCCATCGTTCCTGCTCGACAGCGAAGAGCAGCCTCCTCGGGAAAGGCTCGTGATGTCCGGGCTCCCATCGACTCTGGGAAACAGATCAGACGATTACGAAACGGACCAGCTATACACGCACGCGATGGGACATAGTCCGTATCCTTCAGAGCAGCTTCCAGAGCCTCGCGAGCCTGCCGGTAGCGCGAAAGAGCCATACAGCATTTCCCTTTGATTTCTAGACAGCCAGTGCACTTTTCCTGTTCCGTGCCACTCACTACATATAGTGCAGAATGTGGCTGTCTGGAGCGGAGGAGGGTGGTCGCGTAGAGATGACGCGCATCGTGGTCGTGTTCGTCCATAACATGATATCGTTCGGCATAAAACACAGCAGACTGGACGAGATCGTAGTCAAGACATGTCCATATCAGCGACCGAAAACGTTGTCCGATCTGAGGAGAAGATGTGGCCGAGGAGGCAATGGCTTTGAAGCCTTCCTGTTGCATAGCATCAGCCCAAAGGCCTAAGATATCTGCAGGAACTAGTATGAACGTTCAACGAGATTCCAGAAGGAGCGCCCGTCGTGAAGACTGCAGGAAAGATGGGTCAATGAGGACAAGATTTCGAAATGGACCACACCGAAACCCGGTCAACGCGTGTTTAAACTTTGAAATGAAAACAACGTAGCATTCACACATCACGTGACCATCGGACAATGGAGTAGTAATTTTAAAGCCACTCGTGTATTAATGTCCATTGATGAGTCTACATCATCAGTGCCCATGCCCATCTGCCTCCGGCTTCGGTTCTTCCGGGAATACAATCAGTAAAACAGAAGCCGTAGCCACTCACGGATCCTTACCTGGTATGCATTGAATTGCGTCATCAATTCGCAAGAGAGAGATGGCTGCCTCATATGCAGACTTCAAACTCCTAACTTTGCTTAACGTAGGCTCCAAAACACCTGCAACAACGTTGTCTCGAACGTCACCATTTATCAGATCAAGCCCATATCGCAGAAGGACTTTCTTGGGATCACCGGCGGGTGCGCTTTGCGCTGCATTGTGGTAAGAACGGAGCTTCGCGACCAACTCAGTCGAGTCTTTTGCGGCGTTCACGGCGAGCTGCTTTGGAATTGATAACAAGGCAGCTGCAAATTCTGCAATAGCCAACTGTTCCCTTGAGCCCTATAGGAACGTATTCAGAAATCTGTAGATTATATATATATATATAAAGACTGACGAGGGTCGTGGCAAAGTTCTCCAGATAAATGCTGAGAGCGGATTCGACCGCACCTCCACCCGGAACAACTGACCCGCTTTCAAGGGTTCGCTTGATGATGGACAATGTGTCGTGCAAGGCCCGCTCCATCTCATCCAGCATATAATCATTTGCACCACGTAAAACAATGGACGCGGAGTTGACAACTCTTGTCCCCTTGATGAGAATGAGCTCGTCGTCGGAGATGCGTTCCTGTACGACTTCATCCGCTACGCCCAAGTAGCTGGATTCATAAGTCTCGTTTCCTTCTAGATCTGCGAGACTTGAAAGCAGGGTTCCCCCTGTGGCTTTTGCGATGCGCCTGAGATCCTCTTTACGGCATCGACGAACGGCCATCGCCCCTGCTTCTACGAATTCCTTCAAGCACAAATCGTCAATACCTTTCGTAGTAAGAACGACGTTAGCTCCAGCGGCGAGGATTTTGCGAATGCGTTCGATAGTTATTTCAGCCTCACTATCCCAACCATCAGGATGTGCTCGGCCCAAGAACGGCACAAAACATACCGTTTGCGGATCTGTTCTAATTGCTCAGGGTCGTCCACGAGAATTTGGACACCCAACTGCATCCGCGCCTTTTGAAGGTTGATGTCAAGACAGGCGATCTTCGCATTAGTGATACGTTTTTTCATAGCTAAGAGCAACCGTCACCCGATGCGCCAAATGAAATCAAAGGACCAAACCTTGACTAGCAACTGTGCAATTTAGTGCATAACCCTGAACAAACAAGGACTCCCTTGCACTTCTACCATGTGCTTTTAAAACGTTCACGGCCTTGACTGGGTACTTGATGTCCCCTCGAAGATTAATTGACTTGACGGCGAGCATTGCGTCAACAGCCATAGGAGCAAAGAGATCGTCGTCACTTCGAAGCCAATCAGATTTTGTGTAGACCAGTGCAAGATATCTCAACGCACTTGCCGATTATCTTACTGGCCATGCTGGTCTTGGCGGCATTGATTAATGCTTCGCGCCCCAGGGAATCGACCTTAATACTAAGATTATCTTGCATGAACCTCACGGCTTCCCTGCAGGCGAGCCTGTAGCCCGTGATGATAGTTGTCGGATGAATCTTGGCCTTGACGAGTTCATTGGCGCGACGAAGTAGCTCGGCCGCAACGATAACCACAGAAGTGGTTCCATCGCCAACCTCCTTATCCTGCTTTTGTGCAAGATCGACAAAGATCTTTCCCGCTGGATGCTCCACGGACAAAAGGGAGAGAATGGTAGCACCATCGTTGGAGATTGTCACTTCCTGCTTGACAGTGAACATTGCGAACACAGGACGAAACGGCGCACTTACTCCGATGTTGTCAACGAGCATTTTATCAAGGCCAAGGGGACCTAAAGAGCTCTTTACTATGTTGGCGATTGAAAGTGCTGCTGTGACTGGGAGAGGTGGGTCAGTCAAGTTAACTCTGAACACGCGGATCGCGTTCACCATTTTGATCGCGGATGTCCTGGCCAGTTACTCGGTCACCACCCAAGAATGCACCTGCCCGTGGATCGCGTTGAAACATGGCGGTGGAGAAGATGTAATGTGACGGTGATGAATGCTTTTGCACCTATGCTTACGCAAGCCAGTCACTAACCTGATAGTATTAACGGTCGGACCACGCTGTACTATATCGTATTTAATTACAGTTCTGTAGCAAGCGTTGTACAGAATGGAATGAATTCACGCCTGAGAATGCGAGCCGGATGCAGTGCTGTCAACGGTGACGGCCACGTCGCGCTGGTCGTTGTAGACGACTGCCACGCCACGTCGTCAAGTACGCGGCCGCCGGCGGTATCGCCAACAAGTCCACCCTCCATTTTCCCTCGCAGTCTGGATGTGAATGGCACCTCCAAAACGTCGGGTGTCCTACGTGATACCGCCCCCAGTTGACCATGTCCCTCTCCTCAAGCTGCCTCCCTTGGGACTTTCTCGTCATGGTTCACCACGTCCCCTCCTCTTCCCTTCACACCACCAACCCGAAGCGCCACCCAAGCCCAGCCAGCCCAGACATCGCCTTGGTGTCACATCCCTTGCACTCGACACCACCACCCAGTTGGAAGGTTTGACAACACCGGAAGGTATATTATACACAGGCAGTCGGGATGGTCAGGTCATTTCCTGGGATCTTGGTCTGACACTCAGGCCAAGGCAAAATCCGCCGTTGCGACGGAATCGTGCCGCTAGATGGGAGACATTAACAGGAATGGCAGACACGGGCGAGGAGACAGAAGAGGAAGAGCGACGGGATGGGGATATACTCGGTGATGTCAAAGAAAGTGGCGGCAGAAAGCGGAGGAGTAGCATCCATGATGACATCTCCTACGAACATCAATGGGAACTCGATCCCGGAACTCTCAACTTCAGTACGGTAAGAAACGCGCCCATCCCCGTCACATTCTGAACCAACGCGGCACCAGGATTCACAGTTCCGACAGTGCGCACAAATGCACACAGATTGGATCAATGATATACTTCTCTGCAACTATAATCAGACCAGTCAGACTCTCGTGCTTTGATGCGCTCGGCATACTGATAATGCAATGCAGTAATATCCGCCTCCTCGGATGGTACCATCAAAGCATGGAATCCACATTCAAATCCTTTGACGGACCCGTCGATCATTGGCACACACGCCGACTATGTCCGCTGCCTTGCTTTCTGGTAATTTATTCGCAAATCGGAAAACTTGGCTTCTTACCACCAACCATCCAGTCGCGAGTCAAACTGGATCGTTTCAGGTTCATTTGATCGGTCAATCAAGCTGTGGGACCTTACCTTATCGTCACCGACACCACAACCTCTACTGACCCTTAATCCTCCTGATGCGACTGCACCGAAAGCGTCCGTATATGCCCTTGCGGCGGATCCATACGGCCATGCCATCGCCAGCGGCTCTCCGGAGCGGGTGGTACGAATGTGGGATCCTCGGTCTGGGAAGCGTACCGGGAAGCTCGTCGGCCACACCGACAACATACGGGCGATGTTGATATCTGATGATGGTAGATACGTATGGTCGTGCGTTAATATCACTTTACGCACATCCTAATACCCCCTTTCTAGCTCCTTACAGGTTCTACTGATGGTGAGCATGCCCCACTGCGTGCAGCAACTTAATCTCACAATGATATAGCTTCTATCAAACTCTGGTCCCTATCCTCGCAACGCTGCCTGCATACATTCACGTACCACACGGATTCCGTATGGTCTTTACATTCCACCCATCCATCCTTGAAGATATTTTATTCAGGGGATAAATCCGGGGTTGTCTGCAAAGTGGACGTCGAGGACTGTTCGGAGGTCGCAGAAGGTGTATGCATCGTGCTTGCACGAGAATCGAGTGAAGAAGGTGGAGAGGGAGTAAACAAGATCGTCACCGCCGATGATGGATTGCTTTGGACGGCGTCAGGGAGCTCCAACATCAGTCGTTGGAGAATTCCCGAGCAACCGGTGAAGCGCGATACGGGGGATCATCGAGACTTGTTTTCAGATTCCACTGTTACAACCAAGCGCATCTCGACTGGAGTAGAGCTGCCCTGGTCAGCTCCGCCTTCGATCCATCGAGGTAACGTGATTTTACGGGTTAACTAGCACGCAACCACTCACGCGACGCTCAAGGTCGCAGGGATGACGAACTTCCTTCGTATCCAGGGGTTCCACTTTCTTCCCTTGTTCGACTCGCCTATCCGAATAGCTCGTTTTCGCCATCACTACTCATGTCTCGAGGGCGCGATGCAGAGGTAGCTACCCTATATTCCGCGGCTTCGGTCGTATCCGTTCCAGGTGGGCGGTCGCCGTTCAATGCTGCTTTTCAGCATTCCACCACTCTTACACCATCGCACACTCAAAGAGATGCAAGAAGCCAAGTCTCAATGACAAACATCGATCAAGATCCTTTCCATGAAGCCCGCACAACCTACACTACTCAGGAACTCGGTGAACTTGCCTCGGATGCCATCCCTTTCAATTCCAACCCGGATATGGTAATCACAGGTTCTCGTGGGCTCGTTCGAGCAGTGCTGTTAAACGACCGTATGCATGCCCTGACGGTTGATACAATGGGCGAAGTTGCTGTGTGGGATATCGTCCGTGGAGTGTGTTGCGGCTGGTATATGAAAGAGGATGTCCAAGCTGCAAGTATCCGTGGGAGCTTGGATGGCAGCGCTCGTAGCAGAGGGCGGAGTAGCGCGATCGGTGACATGGAATGGAGCCCTCGAGAGGCCCTCGAGGCAGTCAGAGAACGTATCGAAGGAGAGGGCGTCGTGTCTGCCTGGTCGTCTGTGGACACGAAGACTGGAGTCCTCACCGTGCACATCAATGAGCGATGTTTCGAGGCGGAAATATACGCTGACGAAGCCGGCTTTGATTCGGACAAACATTTTAACGACGAGCTCAGAAGTGCGTTCATGAAACAATCTTGCAAACGTTCATGCTAATATGAGGTCGAAAGTTAACATTGGAAAATGGGTCCTCCGGAATTTATTCTTAGGGTTTGTACTGGAGGAGCAGCGCCTTTGGCAAAAACGGGTCCAGGGCTCAGAGTCTAGTCAACCAAGCCACACCAGCGCACATCGTGGTTTGGGAGGCACGAGCCTAGATCTCAACGGTAACTTTTCTAGCTCAGCTGGACTTATTTCGCCTCTCGAAATATCGAGGTCGTCATCGCGCCTGCCAATATGTACGGCTGTTGTCACTTCTGCAAGCGCATTACCAGCAGTCCTTCCTGCCCTACCTTCAGTCGCTAAGCCCTCTCCCTTACTCACTCCAATGATACCCTTGAAAACTGCCAAGCCCACGATGAACACTCCCCAATCACCTTCGTCCGATAAGCCGCTCATCCTTCGTCCAATTCGAACTCATGGACTTGATATGCCGCCACCAAGCGCAAGCCGCGAGTCTGATTATTTTTCTGCTCGTGCCCGCCGACCCTCGACGGCGAGTACGGCTCTATCAGATGGCGATTTTTCGGGCTGGGGAGGTCCTGGAAGCCCTCCCCGTCATGTTGGTGACTTCTCTGGACCGATTACCCCAATCACGCCGGGTGGTAGCTTCATGGGTCGTCTCAAAAGCCTAGGAAAGGGACCAGGTCGAAGAACAGTAAACGACACTGTCCCAAGTTCCCCGGTCACAAACAACGTTGCGGATACTCCAACCGTGCATGAGGTGCGATCCATTCGGATTATGGCTTTAATTGTATGCCTGACATCTTGTAGGGTAACGAGTCTTGTGCAAGGACACCCACTCAAGTCCTGCTGTCAACTCCCCTTTCTCCACCCTCATCAAGTGAAGCTCCAACTCTCTCACTTCCACCCAACATGATGGTGATGATGTCAGATGAATCATATCCTGGCTGGAAAACTGTGTATCGAAGCAGTGTCTCAACCACCTGGGCTGACATATATACCCTGGAAGAAAGCATGCCACTTTGGTTGCTTGAATATGTCCTCTTTAGCAAGGCTGTTGTTCCACCTGCGAGTAAAATCAGCTTCGTTCTACTACCTTGGCCGAACCCAGATCCTGACGGCGAACAACTACCCGAACTCTTGAATGTGTATGTTACGTCGCGCGCCGACTATACTTTATGTTTATTATTGACCATCTTTAGCGCTCAATCGAAGTTGACCGCGAGCAAATTTCTTCGGGTACGGAAACTGACCCATCATGTATGTAGCCATATTCTAAGATGGACTCGAGCTCATCACATCCCAGGTGCTGGAAAAATTAGAGAAGCTGTCCAATACAGCCAGCTCCGCATCTTCCTCCTCTGTTGACACACCCACACCTAGTTCTCCGAGCACAAAGCACTTCCGGACGCGAGCAGAGGAAACATATGACATTCTCTGCAATGATACGGTACTTTCGCTCGACATGACCCTTGCTGCGGTGCGACAATATTTCTGGAGACAGTCCTCTGAGCTGACCATGTACTATCGCTTGAGGAGCCATCCAACAGCGCATGATAGTGTTGGTATCTCGACTTGACGCGACACCTAATGTTTCAACTTCATACTGTAGCCGATGTCATCACCATCAAATCCATGAGCGGTAACTTATAATATTTGACCAATTAGTGTAGCCTTTCCTGCTGTCCATTGTTGGTTATGAATAGAAGGGCTTCTACGCCACGTATCACTGATTGTCTGTGTTCTGTTGACGCAAGTCTGCGGTGTCTGTTAGGACCCGACTCCCAAACGATGTCACGGGTGCGTATCCTGGTAGATAATGTCTGGCAGCCGCCTGATCACCCTCGTGGTGTTCGCTGGAACGCCGCGGTCACCACCCCACACAGAACAGTCGGCAGAGGAGACAGAAATCTGATTGAAGTTGTTTAGATCCCGGATGCGTCGGAGTATTTGAACGCTAAACATATCAGCATTTGCCAGTGCAAAAACTAATCGAGCATCACAATAAAATTAAGTATCTACAAGAGCACTCCTGCGGACGTACGGAAGGGAACGAACTTGAAAGAAGGAAGAGACTTATAGTAGCAAACGTGGGTACACAATGTTAGCTACATCACGATCGTAGTTGGAATTGGAAAAAATTAGTAAACAGTCCTCTCGTCTTCGAACTCTTGACAAAGCAGTGTACAACTGCCCGTGAGCGAAGGGATCGATGCGAAGATCAAGCACGGAGCGGGTTAAGGTGAGTCCTTGGCAACCATTGAAGGTAGTTGCATATGCTAAGCGTAGAGGAAGTTGTTTTCGCGAAATAGTAAAACCAGATCGGGGAGGCGTGAATGTGAACGTGATGCGTGGAATGCAGTGAGAGGCTTCGTGGTGCAGAAGTCTGACTTGTACAAAGCGACGATGCACAGCGACGATTACAACTCGTGCATTGTGGACTAAGCCTTTGTCGATGGAAAGGTTGCGTTGAATGGCGCAAATGGCGTTCACTTTTATGTCAAGTTGATGAGGAGGAATGCCAGGATGCGAGAGTGTGTTGATGTAATCAGTTGTGAGCTGCGGTGCGCCTGCTCGTTCTTCGTCTGCTTCTTTTACGATGTCAGAACTGTAGTAGGAAGCTATACATGATTGAGGCAACAGGAAGAAGAGAAATAAGAGAAGGAGGACATACCGATGTTGCCTGGGAGAGAGTCCAAGATTTTGTCGTTGAATTCGTCAACAAAGATGTTGCGTGGTGAGAGAAAAGCGCGATCGAGGCAAGAAAGAGGTTGTTGAAGGATATGGGGAGGAAAAAGGAAAGGGATAGCGTCATTGACGTTCGTTGTACTGTGTAGCAATGGAAGAGATAGTCGATCGGGCGAACAGTGTTCTCCAATACGATCGACGAACGCTGTATATCCAGGATCGTTGATGCCTCTGATTGACGTGGACAACGTGAATATTTGGAAGGAAGGCCATAG
>JBBPSD010000368.1:0-27814 GCA_038093415.1 Xerocomellus chrysenteron | reverse complement strand
AGGGTGGTGGGGTGCATAAAGGAAGGTATCGGATCGATGTCCATGGGAGTGTCTTGGTCGGGCGGGGTCATATGGATGTCTGGGTCGTCTTCGGAAAAGTCGTCCGAGTCGGTGTCGTACTCGGCGTCCTCAGATATTGGGGAGGAGGGTGCATCGAGGTCATCGTCACAGAGGACCCAAACAAGACCCCTGTAGCGGGGAGGGCGGACGACGCGGCCTGCGGTGTCGCGGATCATGCCAGCAGGGTGAAGGGGCTTGTCGGGGGATGCGGGGGAGGCAAAGAACATGCACTGGGCGTCGTTGTCGCCGTCGAGGCCATGGAGAAAGGGAAAGAGGACCGAGTCGGGGGGGTGTGCGGTGAGATGCTCGAGATGCATGCGTGCAAACTCGGCGGTGGGGAGGAGGGGAAGTTGGCCCGCATGTCGTAGACGGCGGGTGTCTGGCGGGACGACGCCATAGGAGTGGGCCATGGTCGAGCAGAAAGTAACTACGAGCTGAGTGATAAGAGAAAGGTACAAATAGCCATCAGACCCCAGACACCCTACATCTGGAGTTCGATCATTCTGGCTCCAACTTCAAACCCCGCGTGGTCCAGACACTCCAACACGTGACCAATTATCCCCGCACATTTTCCAATTCCCTTCACTCCGCCGTGTCGGTGCCGCGCGTCCAAGGAATGTCTCTCTCCATTTGTGTCAGAGCCCGAGACTCCAAACACTCCGTTGCCCGCCACCGAATCGCTCCCCCAGCACAGCCAGTCGCGACCGATACTCGTCCACCCCAACGTACGCACCGCACACCCGTCGTTTCCCATCAAACGCGGATCGCCCATGCAACACCCGGTGGTTGTCCACGCTCAGCACTGTCCCCGGCGTCAACTGCACCCAGTACTCAGAGTCCGCACTCGTCAGCAGTGTGTGCCACGTCCGGATCGCGTCGTACCTGGCCCAGCTCGTCAGCCGCGTTCGTGTCCATAGTTCGCTGCTTACCAAGACTCGACCAAGTCAGCATCCAAATGGTCCATTACACTCCGGTCGTCATTGTTCCACCGCACTTGTACGAGTTCCCCGCTCACCTCATCGTGTCGCAGTGGTGGGTACCCGCTGGCCGGACTTGGCCGGTACAGTGCGCTTGCTTCCCCAGCGGCGTGCGCAGGAATAGGAATCCGTGATAAGAGTTCATATGCGTCAGGGTGCAGCTCCTTCAGTAACGAAGCAACGTAGAAGCCATCCACGAGCAAAGTGGCCCCGCCAGAACCTTCGGTGTGGGAAAGAAGATGGAAGAGTTGGAGTCCACATGGATCCGTCTGTCATTCGCATCAGTCACAGAACTTCCCAGATGTAGCTAACACGAACAAAGTAGGTGTTGTCGGTGTGTGCCCCAAGTGCCATCGTGGTGTATGCCGTGTCTCCTTTCGAAAGATCTGCTGTAAATTCCCAAAACTTGCCGTCTGCAATCAACCTCTATATCGCACACCAGAAAAGGAAGGTGGTATACTTGCATTGTGTTTCGCGAATGAACCCAATGCGCTTCGACAACTCTTCCGTTGCTTCGGGAGTGGCGGGAACTCCAGAAACGAGGCAAAACCCAAACCGGTCCTATACAGTCGTCAGTTGCACATTTGCCGTCTTCCGTGTCCCTCACTATGTTGGATAACCATTTATATAACCCCTGGTCGCTCTCATCCATGGTGTCTTCGTAGGAGACTGTCGGATGTGATTTGGCTATCTTTGCCCCCCATAATATTTTCCTAAGGTGTCCGTCAGGCAATCGAGTTGCACTCGGTACGGCATAAAAACACGGACTCGCCAAAGGAAGGCGACTTTAGCGGAGGGTCGTATGTATGCGCTTTCAACCAAGACCACGGATAAAACGAGGAATGATACTCTGCGCCGGATGCAGGCCCTGCATGAATCAACGCATGAATCAACCATCGTGTAAGAGTGATGTCGACAAAGACACACAGACGACTTCTAGGCCCTCAGCCGAAACCTGGACATGATTCGGTTTGATATTCGGAGGGATCTAGACCGCATATATGGACCGCAGGTTAAAATGACACATTCGAACCCCGACAACACACCTCGAACGTGCTGAGCAATCTTTGTTTCGTGACGGGGTGAAAACAACTCGGACACCGACAGTGATCTCGCAACCAAATGTGATGACTAGAAGTAAGGATGCGATATCGCCATCGACGAATCATGACATGGTCAAAAAACACAGGGAGACATACAATCGTGACCAGTTCTGGGGTGTCCACAGAATGGCGATCTTGCGGTCATCCGCGTTTGCGATCGGTAAGTCGGTCGTCCAGTGTTGGTCTGGAACGAATCCAAGGTGGTCTGAAGAGACGGCTGTGGCTGCGGTGGTGAGCGTGCGGGCCGCGCCCTGTGCAGGGCCGTCAGGGTTCCAGAGGGTCGGATGAAGGGTGCTGGTCAGGGTGCGCTGATGGATGGATCGAGTATGAGTACAAGATAGGGCGTAGCTGCCGGAACATACCGCCTGGGCACATCTTCCAACGCTGAGTATCACAGAGAGGACTCGTGCTTGGGTACTCGCTCGAACAACAGACATGACTGTTAGATTCAACGCTCTTCGGCTCGTGCAAAGAACTGCCGATGGTCACGTGTCCAGACATACACCTTGACCACGTATACGTACAAAATGGCCGTGTGCCAGTTAATTTATCGCTCTAGTCCGGGGACGCGTCGCAGCGTCCGAATAGCGGGCGTCGCCGTTCGCTTACACCCTCCTCCTCATGTACCTTCCAAAAGTCTGGCTCAGTGCGTACCCGACACACCGAAATACTGACTCACACTCACGCAACGCCAACGACAGTCACCGGCGCGTCCTCCGGGTTCGGAAAAGCCCTCACCGAGGTTGTCCTCCGCGAAGGCGACATCGTCGTCGCCACACTTCGCAAACCCTCCATTCTCGCCCCTCTCATCAAGCAGTACCCCCCTACCCAACTCCTCGTCCTCACCCTCGACGTTACCTGTCCCTCTGACATCACCACCGCCTTTACTCGCACCCAAGAAGTCTTTGGGCGACTCGACGTCGTGTTCAACAATGCCGGGTTCGGGATTTTGAGTGAGGTCGAGGGCACCCCTGATCCCGATGCACGCGCACTGTTCGAAGTGAATTTTTGGGGCGCCGTCAGTGTGAGTCGCGCGGCGGTCAAATTTTTCAGGGAGGTGAATCCGCCTGGGATGGGTGGGGTGATACTGCAGAATAGTTCCATATTGGGATTTTTTGGAAAGCCTGGTTTTGCGTTTTATAGTGCAAGGTGAGTGAGCTGGTCGCGTCGAGGGCATCTCCGACAATCTTGACCCTGCGCAACGTGTTTTTTCTTGAATGCCAGCAAGCATGGTGAGAGTAGTGCCGTCCTCCCTTTGTCGACCTGATTCACCAACCTGGACGTGGACATACTTAGCCATCGAAGGCTTTTCGGAATCACTTGCAAAGGAACTCCCATTGGAATGGAACATCGACGCGAGTCCCACGCCTCAATTCATATCATGCTCCCCGCTGATCATTCATCCCCAACTAGATCTGCATCCTCCAACCAGGAGCGTTTGATACCAACGTTCTCGCCGCCAACCAAATCCTCCCTCCCCACCCCGCCTACACCGATTCTGTGACCGCGGCTTTGCGGGATACCTATGAAGGGACATCGTTCGATGGTGATCCGTGCAAGTTTGCAGAGACGCTGTATCGGCTGGTATTCGGTGCTGATTATGGTGAAAAGATACCGTTGTTTTTGCCGATCGGAGAGGATGCGCTGGAGAAGCTGCAGGTCAAATTGAGGAAGATGAACAAGGTGTTGGAGGAGGCGGCACCTTGGTCGGCAGATTTGAAAAAGGATAATGACAAGATCAGGGCCAAGTTGTAAAGGCGTGGATATACAGCGTAAAATATGAATCTATCACGGAGAGGACTCGTGTTCAGTTACTCGCTCGAAAAATAGACACGACTGTCAAATTCAACTTGAACACTCTTCGGCAGCCGGCTCGCGCGAAGAACTTCCAATAGTCACATGTCCAGACAACATACTACTATGATACATCTGACCACGGATACGTACAAGCTTCGATAGATAACGCATGGGCGCGCGTTGTGTGTCCGAATAGCGGGCGTCGCTGTTCGCTTTCACCCTCCTCCTCATGTACCTTCCAAAAGTCTGGCTCAGTGCGTACCCGAGACATCGAAAATAAGTACTGACTCACACTCACGGAACGCCGCCCTTGACAGTCACTGGTGCGTCCTCTGGGTTCGGAAAAGCCCTCACCGAGGTTGTCCTCCGCAAAGGCGACATCGTCGTCGCCACACTTCGCAAACCCTCCGTTCTCGCCCCTCTCACCAAGCAGTACCCCCCTACCCAACTCCTCGTCCTCCCTCTCGACGTCACTCGTCCCTCTGACATCACCGCCGCCTTTACCCGCACCCAAGAAGTATTTGGACGACTCGACGTTGTGTTCAACAATGCCGGGTCCGGGATTTTGGGCGAGGTCGAGGGCACTCCCGACGCTGATGCACGCGCGCTGTTCGAGGTGAATTTTTGGGGCGCGGTCGGTGTGAGTCGGGCTGCGGTCAAATCTTTCAGGGAGGTGAACCCACCCGGGAAGGGTGGGGTGATACTGCAGAATAGTTCCATGGCGGGTTTTTTTGGAACGCCTTGTGGTGCATTTTATTGTGCGAGGTGAGTGAGCGGATTGGATGGTGTCGGGGCGCATTTCCGATGATTTATCCCGTGTGACGTGTTTTCATCCTGGATACCAGTAAGCATGGTGAGTGTTTTGGTCCTCCTTTTATCGACTTGGTTCACCAACCTGGGCATGGGCATCCCCAGCCATTGATGGCTTCTCAGAATCACTTTCAAAAGAACTCCCGTTGGAATGGAACATCGACGCGAGTCCCACACCTCAATTCACATCACACTCCACACTGATCATTCACCCACAACTAGATCTGCATCCTCCAACCAGGGGGGTTTGATACCAACATTCTCGCCGCCAACCAAATCCTCCCTCCCCACTCCGCCTACACCGAATCTGTGACTGCAGCTTTGCGGGATACCTATGAAGGGGCGGAGTTCGATGGCGATCCGTACAAGTTTGCAGAGACGCTGTATCGGCTGGTATTCGGTGCTGATTATGGTGAAAAGATACCGTTGTTTTTGCCGATCGGAGAGGATGCGTTGGAGAAGCTGCAGGTCAGATTGAGGAAGATGAACAAGGTGTTGGAGGAGGCGGCGCCTTGGTCGGCGGATTTGAAAAAGGACAACGACAAGATCAAGGCTAAGTTGTAGTGACGTGGATATACATCGTAAAATATGAATTTCCCTCAGATGTTATTCGTAAATTCACATCCCCTCGAGATCAGGGTGTTCTGCATTTATTTGGTCTATCGCCTAGTGGTTATCAGACTGTCGAATAGTACTTTGGAGGCAGTTGCAACCAGCATAATATTCATCGCTCACTGGCATGTGTGTTCGACGATACCAGCATGCCCCGCCACGGGGTGTGCACGTGCCGATCCGAGTCATAGCTATCTACTTTGCTGTCGTATGTACACACCTGTGTTGTTAACAACTTGTTCATCATCAAAAACGCGATTTGGACTATGCTGTGGGACTCAAAACTCTACGTCACGGTGCGACTGGACGCTTGCTAGAAGTCCATTGGTAGTTAGATAAAGAGGTACAATTACTGATCAAGTAATCGATGAACTGAACACGCCTTCTAGGAATCTAGGAAGGGCCCACTGGCACCCTGCATTGGAGTTTTTGTCCTATGTACAATGAATCCTTTTCCGTTGCGATGATCGACAACTGATGGATGACGTGCGGCTGTCTCCGATGTATTGACAGGCAATCGATTATCAGCGATAGACGAGGTAAATCAGGACCAGAATTTCATTATTGTCTCAGGAGCGGGAATCAACCCTTTTAAGTTTGAGGGGGGGGGAGGGGTACTGCTCGGTGAGAGGGCCGAGAACCGACGATGTCGCGTTTGCTTAGGACAACCTCGGTGAGGGCTTTTCTGAACCCGGAGGCCGCGCCGGTGACTGTCATGGGTCGTGTTACATGAGTGCGGGTCAGTATTTCGACGTCTCGGGTAGATGATATCGGAGAGCGTCAAGTCCGCGTCCATACACCAGTTCATGGTGGATGTACTTTCTTTGAATGACCAACTGGCACCCTCACGAGTCTTTGTCCCCCAAGTACTTGTTTCTGTCGCCGAGATTGACAACTTGCAACTCCTCCGATGCATTCGACAGTCTGATAACCACTGGGCGATAGACCAAATAAATGCAGAACATCCTGATCTCGAGGGGATGTGAATTTACGAGTAGCATCTGAGGGAGATTCATATTTTACGCTGTATATCCACGTCATTATAACTTAGCATTGACCTTGTCGTTATCCTTTTTCAAATCTGCCGACCAAGGCGTCGCCTCCTCCAACACCTTGTTCATCTTCCTCAATTTGACCTGCAACTTCTCCAGCGCATCCTCTCCGATCGGCAAAAACAACGGTATCTTTTCGCCATAATCAGCACCGAATACCAGCCGATACAACGCCTCTGCAAACTTGTACGGATCGGCATCAAACGATATCCCTTCATAGGTATCCCGTAAAATTATGGTCACATTATCGGTGTAGGCGGGGTGGGGAGGGAGGACTTGGTTGGCAGCGAGAACGTTGGTATCAAACGCTCCTGGTTGAAGGATGCAGATCTAGTTGGGGGTAATGATCAGTGGGGAGTGTAGTGTGAATTGAGGTGTGGGACTCGCGTTGATGTTCCATTGCAGCGGGAGTTCTTTTGAAAGCGATTCCGTGAAGCCATCAATGGCTAAGTATGTCCACGACCAGGTTGGTGAATCAGGTCGACAAAGGGAGGAGAGGAACTACTCTCACCATGCTTGCTGGTATCCAGGACAAAAACACGTGGTCGAGATCGTCGAAGATACACCACCGGCTCACTCACCTCGCACAATAAAACGCAAAACCGGGTGCTCCAACAAATCCCGAATAGGAACTGTTCTGCAATATCACCCCGCCTTTCCCAGGTGGATTCACCTCCCTGAAAAATTTGACCGCAGCCCGACTCACACCGACCGCACCCCAAAAATTCACCTCGAACAACGCGCGTGCATCAGCGTCGGGGGTGCCCTCGACCTCACTCAACATCCCGTACCCGGCATTGTTGAACACGACGTCGAGTCGTCCAAAGACTTCTTGGGTGCGGGTAAAGGCGGCGGTGATGTCAGATGGACAGGTAACGTCGAGGGAGAGGAGAAGGAGCTGGGTAGGGGGATACTGCTTGGTGAGAGGGAAGAGAACGGAAGGTTTGCGGAGGGTGGCGACGACGATGTCGCCTTCGCGGAGGGCAACCTCGGTGAGGGCTTTTCCGAACCCGGAGGACGCGCCGGTGACTGTCGTGGGTGGCGTTGCGTGAGTGTAAGTCAGTATTTCGACGAATCTGGTACGCACTGAGCCAGACTTTTGGAATGTACATGAAGAGGGTGAAAGCGAACAGCGACGCCTGCTATTCGGACGCACGACACGCGCCCCTGAACTAGCAATGAATTAGCCGCCATGAATACGTTATGTCAAGTTACAGATCCGGTGAACTATTCACTGCCAGTGACTGAGTGAGTACTCTGGGCACGTGACTGTCGGCAGTTCGTTGATGGCCAAGATGCAAAAAAAAAGCTTCCTCAATCGCCTTCGCCTTCACCCTCACCACGCTGCACCCTCCTCATGCCCAATTCCTCAATCTTGAGCGGCTGCAACTCGACATGCAACTCCGGTTTTCGCATCTGTCTGTCGATCACGTACAGGCTCTCCGTGCTCCATCTTTGTCGCCTGCACCTCCTTTTCGTGCTCGCGCTGGCGCTGGTTTTCGGCGTACTGGTCACGTGTCACGGGCGGCTTGGTGCTCTTGTGCGTTGTGGTCGTGATGGTACTCCGGGTCCAGGAAAAACGAAATGACCGTCCAGACTCTTTTTTCATATCTGTACTTGCCTCGTCGTCGAGTCGGGACCCACGGTGTACGGACCGAATCCTTGGAGAAGCTCTACAGCCTGAATCGACCGAGCCGCAGTGCTTCTTCACCATAGATCATGCGAATGCACGCCGAAGGGTCTGGTTCTACTTCTGCGGGACCAGTACAAAAATACGACGATGGGGTGCGAGAGGGATTCAACTTCAACATTTTGAAATTTTCTGGTTCCGAAGTAACGGCCCGGGATGAATCGTGATTGTGAGAGTCGGACACTGCGCAATCATGATGACTCTCCCATGTAATCTCCGAAGCTTGGGAAACACTCAAGTTTACGGTCAGTATGAAACTGAGACTTGCACTGCAACATCTCCATGGATGCACACTGGGACCTCCCCGCATAGAGAACTAGATAGAGTAGGGACAAACGGCGGCATACGAAAGCGGGAAAGAATGCCGATGTACATGAAATATTTTTGCTAGTCGTCTTGTGCTTTGTAGTGGTACCAGAACTTCTCTGAGTGTACGACGCGCGACTCTACAGCGACATTAGTGGTTGCGAAAACAATTTGTTCTTGTTGACAGCTTGTGAGGTCTGTGGTTCAGATTCGGTCATTCAGAGCTCCGACTCGGCTCTGATGATGATCGATTGATCAAACCGGTTGACTCGTGTATCACTGCCTCGATACTCGCTACAACTTGAATGTAAAAAGACGACAAGGGAATGGAGGCGTCATATACATAGTACCGGGCGGTGACTTGGCAACCGATATCGGCGCGGGTTCGCCACGTGCTGCCGCCTTCGACGGGCAGTCTCAGTGGCCCGGCATTCTGAAGGCTTTACCGGAGGATATCGCGTCCGAGATGGGCGACTGGACTAAGCTTGTGGCACCGAGTCATAGGTACTCATCAGATCTTACTTAAGATCTTAGGTTTTCACCGAAGCCAAGGCTAACCTGGCTGAGAAATGCGATGTGCATTTGCCGCCGGACTGGTTCTCTTGCTCAACAAACCGGCAAACAACTGCCGCTCCTCAAGGCCTCAACGTTCAACTTCAAACTCGAGTTCATTTACTATACATAGCAGGTTAGTTAAGTCAAATTGCCTCGATAGCACGCTTTAGGTCATCCAGCTGTCTTCCTCTACTACTGTAGGGACGCATTATCATCGCCCGTTGCCATGCAGTGCCCCTACTGAAGCGATGTCACAGGCATGACCCATTGTAGATTCAAGTTGCTGCCATTACGCCCGCCCAATCTACGATCAGCACCGCACGCGAACTCCGGAGAGTGATGCTCCGGAGCTTTCAAAGACCCTTCCCAGATCTGGAGACGTAACTCACCGTTTGCACCTGCAACGAGTGTGAAATTAGTTATCTCCACAGCCATGCCTATTCAGCGCCTCGGCGATCGCATCGCAAAGGTGATCTATCTTTCGTAACATATTATAATATAAAAGATGAGGTTTCGAGCAGACTCAATATACATCACCCAAGCTCTTTCTCCTAGACATCGACGTGCAATCACTCAGCTTACCCTTAGACCTCCATTACTACCCATAATGTCTCCTGTCAATGCCACTCATGATTTGAAGGCTTCTCTCTCAAGTTCAATCGTCCCAGAGACCCTCCTCGATGTTCTCTCTCGGGCTGTCTATCAATATCCTAATCACGAGCTCGGCTTTATCACCTCCTCCGCTCACGACTCTTCTATCCAAACCAAGACGTTCAGCGAGTTCAATAAATATGCCTTCTCCTTGGCAAAGGCTATCCAAGCCTGGGGCAAGCCCGCTGGCTCGGTCGTTGTCGTTTACCTAACTGAACACGAGGACAACATGGCTGCTGTTTGGGCATGTCTGCTCGCTGGTTACGTGCCTTGCTTGCAGCCCGCCTTGAGTGCTCAGCAGGCCCACAAGGAGGGTCACGTCACTCATATTAAGAACCTTTTCTCTTCGGCAACCTGGTTGACAAACGAGAGCGGCACTGATCAAGTGCAGTCAATATCCGGTCTCGACATCCACTTGCTCTCCGAGCTGAAGGCTTCTGCCGAGAACTTGGACACGGACTTCGTTGTCCACCAACCCAAGCCCGACGATGAAGCCATCCTTTTCTTGACTTCTGGGTCAACCGGTTTCTCCAAGGCCGTCGTGCACACACACCGCACTGTCATCACTGCATGCTATGCCAAGGGCCAAAGCTATGGCCTTACTTCACAGTCTAAGATCATGAACTGTGAGTTTCGTGGTTGCATATCGGATATTGTATTGACGTAGAATCAGGGGTCGGATTCGACCACGTCGCTGGATCACTCGAAATGCACATCACACCACTCTTATTTGGTGCTTCACAGCTGCACGTCCACGCGTCCGCCATCCTCTCTGATCCCTTGCGATACCTTCGCTTGATCGAGGAAAAGGTTCGTGATCAATGTTGCTCCAGACTTCATATCTTGATTGTCGTTTAATCTGCACTCAGTCGATCGAAGTTGCATTCGCACCCAACTTCTTGCTCGCTAAACTTACACGCGACTTCGAGAAACGCAACGACCTCTTCGGCACATTCGACCTCGCTTCCCTCAGACGCGTCAACAGTGGCGGTGAGGCAGTTGTCAGCAGGACTGCTGTCGCATTCAGCAGAACCCTGAAGAACCTCGCGAAGAATGGCGAGGCCTCATTCACGATCTCTGCCGGCTTCGGTATGACAGAGACCTGGTAAGTCACTGATTTGCATCATTATGGCTTCAGTCTAAGTGGATTGTTTCAGTGCTGGGTGCATCTACGACCCTAATAACCTGTTGACCACACCTCCCGCGTACGAGTTCTTGGAGCTCGGCACCCCCATTTCCGGGTGTGAGATGCGCATCGTGAATCCCGAAGACGGTGTTACTCCTCGCCCTGATGGTCAAAGCGGAGAACTCCAGGTCCGCGGCCCAATGATCTTTGTTCGATACTACAACAACCCCGAAGCAACGTCTTCCAGCTTTGTTGAGGGTGGTTGGTACCGCACTGGTGATGTCGGAATCATTGAAAACGGCAAGATGAGACTGAGCGGGCGTATCAAGGACACTGTCATCGTCCACGGTGTCTCTTACGGTATTCCGGAACTCGAAACTCACCTCCAGACCATTGAGGGTGTTACTCACTCCTTCCTTGCTGCTGCACCCTACCGTGCGCCCGGACAGGAGACCGAAGGATTTGTTGTTTTCTACTCACCGACATTCGACCTCAATGGCGAAGATGCTCCAGCCAAACTCTTTGCTACGCACCGCGCCCTGCGCGACGTCTCTGTGAAGATGATCACTCTCCCACCCCAGCTCATTGTCCCTATCCCCGTAGCTCAAATGGAGAAGACTACCCTCGGAAAGCTTTCTAGGGCGCGTCTCGTCAACCAGTTCAAGCAGGGCGGGCTTGCCAAGCATATCGCCCGCGCAGAGGAGTTGCTGAGCATCGCTCGCGGTGCCAGCTTTATCACCCCATCCACTGAGACGGAGAAGACGTTGGCTCGTATCTACGCTGACATCTTCAACCTCAACGTGAGCGACATATCTGCTGGCGAGAACTTCTTCGAGCTCGGTGGTACCTCCATCGACGTTATCAGACTCAAACGCGAGGGAGAGTCTGCGTTTGAGTTGCCCGAGATCCCCACTATCCAGATCCTTAAGCACCCCGTCGTCTCCAGCTTGGCGAAATACGTTGACTCCTTGATTTCCAAGGACGCGAGCACCGAGGAGTACGATCCCATCGTTCCCCTCAACCTCACCGGCAACAAGACCCCCATCTTTATGGTTCACCCCGGTGTCGGCGAAGTCCTCATTTTCGTCAACCTCGCCAAGTACTTCCAGAACGAGCGGCCCTTCTACGCGTTCCGCGCGCGGGGTTTCGAACCCGGGCACCCGTTCTTCGGTTCCATGGACGAGATGGTGTCTTCCTACGCAGCAGCAGTCAAGCGAACGCAGCCTCACGGTCCTTACGCCATCGCTGGTTACTCGTATGGTGGTGTTGTCGCCTTCGAGGTTGCCAAGCGTCTCGAAGCCATGGGCGACGAAGTCAAGTTCACCGGTCTCATTAACATTCCCCCTCACATCGCCGACCGTATGCACGAGATCGACTGGACGGGTGGCATGCTCAATCTCTCGTATTTCCTTGGTCTCGTGAGCAAACAAGATGCCAACGACCTCGCGCCGGCATTGAGGCCCCTTACGCGCAAGGAACAGCTCGACGCCGTTTGGAAGTTGTCTCCTCCAGAGCGTCTCCTCGAACTCCAGCTTACGCCCGAGAGGCTCGACCACTGGGTCGACATCGCCGGCTCGCTGATCGAGTGTGGTAAGACATATGAACCTGGTAGCTCAGTTTGTGAGTCGATCGTCTTTCCTCGTCCACCCTCATTGTACTGACATACTTTATTTCAGCGTCGCTCGACGTCTTCTACGCCAACCCGCTCCGTGGCAGCAAAGAGGACTGGCTGAACAACCAACTCAAGCCTTGGGCAGGTTTCAGCCGTAGCGAGCCCTCGTATATCGACGTTCCCGGACAGCACTACACGCTCATGGACTTTGACCACGTCCCTGGCTTCCAAAAGATCTTCCGTAACCGTCTCGAGGCACGTGGGCTCTAAAATCTGTTTCGCCGTTTATCGCGGCCCGGAGGCGTCGAGGTATATTTCAAAAGCAAGGATTTTCTGCTATGTATTCGCCATTCATTAATGCATTATTCAATGTACTTTACATATCAAGTGTCGTAAGGACACCCAACACACATATGACTGTTCTTGTTCTCTATATCACTATTAGACGTGTTACTACTAGTGTAGTACTCTAGTGTACTGAGTGTTCACTTCCGTAATGGATTACTATCTTATCATCATCGTCAGAATCACGAGAGCGTCCATTGAGCGGTGAATGGCTTGGTGTGCGCTTGTCGGGTCTCAAGATCTGAACTGCTGGAAAGTGAGCTCGATCCGGCTTCGATCGATCGATCGAACAAGAAAGCATCCGCCGAGATATCTGGCATCACTACCGCTGCGGGCAGCAGCTAGCTGGACAAGAAATGCAAGCGATTACTGGTCCTACAGTGTCTCGCAGTTCGAGGCGAGTTCTCGGGCACGTCGCCGCCTCGCGGCTGCTCCGAGCACTCTCCGAGGGTCACCACTGGCAGGAAGGAAATGACGCGAATTGGTGATCGCCGATCGAGTGATGGCATAGTCAAGACGGCCATGCCAGTGTGGGCGATTCGGACGATTCGCATGAATAAAGTATACCAGTATGGTTGGTTCAAAGTCGAATCGTCGTTCGTACAATTATCCAACTTGAAGCACTTGCTGTACTCGGACAGCCGTGATAAGTGTATATGTGACGGTGATTCAGGTTCGAGGATTATTAGGACGGATGACGACATAGAAATCCCACCGTGACCAACCCTGCCAGGCCCCACCCATAGTAGTACCACCCCCTTTGACTTGTCTTATCAGATGGAAGTAAGTCGATTCTATGAGATATAATCCTGTGATGCATACACAACAAGACCTGCATTATGCACACGGCAACACAAGCACCGACAACTCCCACAATTTAGAATCCGGAAACCCCCGAGCGACCAGAACAATTCTTCTCCTTTATACGGAAAGCAAAAGCAAAGACCTCGCAAAAGTGCAGCTATGTAATGAGCACGTAACTTGTGCCGATATGACGGGCGTTGACTTCAAGTTGACGCTCTTCAACGGCATCACCCCATCACTCCGCTTCTCATGCACCCTCCAAGAGTCTGGCTCAGTGCGTGCCCGAGTCGTTCGAAAAACTGACTTACACTCTAACGCCATCCACGACAGTCACCGGCGCGTCCTCCGGGTTCGGAAAAGCCCTCACCGAGGTCGTCCTAAGCAAAGGCGACATCGTCGTCGCCACCCTCCGCACACCCTCCGTTCTCGCCCCTCTCACCAAGCAGTACCCCCCCACCCAACTCCTCGTCCTCTCCCTCGACGTCACCCGTCCCTCTGACATCACCGCCGCCTTTACCCGCACCCAAGAAGTCTTTGGACAACTCGACGTCGTGTTCAACAATGCCGGGTACGTGATGTTTGGTGAAGTCGAGGGCACCCCCGATGCCGATGCACGCGCGCTGTTTGGGGTGAATTTTTGGGGTGCGGTCGGCGTGAGTCGCGCGGCGGTCAAGTTTTTCAGGGAGGTGAACCCACCTGGGAAGGGTGGGGTGATACTGCAGAATAGTTCCATGTCGGGGTTTTTTGGATCGGCTGGTTTTGCGTTTTATTGTGCAAGGTGAGTGAGCTGGTCGCGTCGAGGACATCTCCAACGATCTCCATCCTGTGCGTCTAGTAAGCATGGTGAGAGTGGTTCCGGTCCTCCCTTTGTCGTCTTAATTCATCGACCCGAACATGAACCGATATAGCCATCGAAGGCTTCACGGAGTCACTTTCAAAAGAACTCCCGCTGGAATGGAACATCAAAGCGAGTCTCACACCTTGCCTCACTATACCTCCTCAGCTGATTGTTCACCCCTAACTAGATCTGCATCCTCCAACCCGGGATGTTCGACACCAACGTCCTCGCGGCCACCCAACAACCCCCTAGCCACACCGCTTACACCGGTTCTGTGACCGCAACTTTACGTGATACCTATAACGTGATGTCGCCTGATGGTGATCCTCACAAGTTTGCAGAAGTGCTGTATCGGCTAGTCGTCGGTGAAGGTGATGGCAAGAAGATACCGTTGTTTTTGCCGATTGGAAAGGATACGCTGAAGATGCTGCAGGCCAGATTGAGGAAGATGAACAAGGTATTGGTGGATGCGGCGCCTTGGTCGGCCGATCTGAAAAAGGATAAAGACAAGGCCAAGTTGTAATGACGTGAATAGACGATGTAAAATACGTCCATTACCTTGCTTGCAAGTCTCTTCCCAGTAACAACACGATGAAATAGCGGATTCCGTATTGTTCCGAGCCTCAGGCTGCTGTATCGTCGTCGTTGCTGCATCCGGTTACGGCAGTCCCTGACTATCTGCAACTTGAATGCTCAAAAACAACGTACTCGTGCGACTCAGACAACACATTTCTCAGTGGCAGGATACCCATAAGCGACTCTAAAAAGGGTAAGCGAGGGTGAAATCCCTGTCCCCTCGGTTAACCCGGTTTGGTCGACAGTTTAGTTGGAAATTACCCTTTTGAATGGGCTCATTGAATTAGACGGCACGCGGGCCAACGAGTGGCTCATTCAATGCACTCTGGGGATAAGCTCCATGTCATGGGGCAGTGCACACCTTGGCCAACTTGAAGCATTAAAAGCTCACGGAAAGTCACCCACTGCGAAAAAGCTGCCTAAAAGTTGAATTCAACTTTTACTTTTGGGCTAGTCCGATCAGAGCCGCTGAGCGGGACCACTTTTGTCAACGTAACAAAGATACGGTGCAGATGCCGAGTACCCTGGCATGGTAAGTATAAGATATTCGCTCTGATGCATTAGGACTTCGCGAGAGTCATCCCGGTTATAAAGCGGCTGTGAGTGACAAAGGAAAAAAGTTACAACTTGAAGAAATTGTGTCACAATTCAGATTCAGGATTCAGGAAGCCGGACCTACTAGGTGCGTTCGAGTACTTAATCATTGGGCGTGGACTTGACGCTCTCCATCGGATACTTATCATCTCTGCCCCCAATGCCCCCTCCAAGAGTTTGGATCAGTGGGTACCCGAGACTCGGACGTCGAAATATTTAATACTGACCCGCACTCATGTAACACCATCCACGACAGTCACCGGCGCGTCCTCTGGGTTCGGAAAAGCCCTCGCCGAGGTCGTCCTGCGCAAAGGCGACATCGTCGTCGCCACACTCAGGACACCTTCTGTTCTCGCCCCTCTCACCAAACAGTACCCCCCCACCCAACTCTTGCTCCTCCCCCTCGACGTCACCCGTCCCTTTGATATCACCGCCGCCTTTACCCGCACCCAAGAAGTCTTTGGACGACTCGACGTTGTGTTCAACAATGCCGGGTACGCGATGGTTGGTGAAGTCGAGGGCACCCCCGATGCCGATGCCCGCGCGGTGTTTGAGGTGAATTTCTGGGGTGCGGTCGGTGTAAGCCGGGCTGCGGTCAAGTTTTTCAGGGAGGTGAATCCACCTGGGAAGGGTGGGGTGATACTGCAGAATAGTTCCATGGCGGGTTTTTTTGGGACGCCTGGTGGTGCGTTTTATTGTGCGAGGTGAGTGAGCGGATTGGGTGGTGTCGGGGCGCATTTCCGATAATTTATCCCTAATTTATCCCGTGTGACGTGTTTTCGTCCTGGATACCAGTAAGCATGGTGAGTGTTCTGGTCCTCCTTTCATCGACTTGGTCCACCAACCTGGATGTGGACATAACCAGCCATTGATGGCTTCTCGGAATCACTTTCAAAGGAACTCCCACTGGAATGGAACATCAACGTGAGTCCCACACCTCAATTCATACCACGCTCCCCACTGATCAATTACCCCCAACTAGATCTGCATCCTCCAACCCGGGGCGTTTGATACCAACGCCATTGTCGCCAGTCAATTCCTCCCTCTCCACCCAGCCTACACTGGTTCTGTGACCGCAGCTTTACGGGATACCTATAAAGGGATGTCGTTTGACGGTGATCCGTACAAGTTTGCAGAGACGCTGTACCGGTTGGTCGTCGGTGTTGATGAGGGCAAGAAGATACCGTTGTTTTTGCCGATCGGGGAGGATGCGTTGGAGCAGTTGCAGGACAAATTGAGGAGGATGAACAAGGTATTGGCGGATGCGGCACCTTTGTCGGCGGATGTGAAAAAGGACAACTTGAACGACGTTGCTCCTCGTCATCACATTCCCACACTCGTCTCAGGTTCGTCCTCCCGATGACGCCCCTCCTCTCGATTTAGTACAGACTGACATCACGTATCGACACTACCTTCTCCCCTCTTCCTCTCACCAATATACGTTCTGTTGCTGTGTGGGCGGTTTCCACCCTTGTTGGTTTTCCATTTTTTTGAACGTCACTAGACTAGTGCCATCTCCATCCGTTCGAGACGACGCCCTTCTGCACCGCCCGTCTCGTCTGATTCCAGCTAGGCCTCAGCCTCATCCAATTTCATCCACAACACTGTAGACTCTCCATGTGGAAGTGCCGTCAGTGTGTCAAGCTGTGAGACCAAAGATGCGCAAGGCCAGTGAGCAGGCTTAGCAAGGTCACTCATTCAGTGCAGCTACTCCAAGGCTCACGGAAAGTCAGACCAGTAGAAACACAGTTACGTCGTTTAGCTGTACCAGTTCGCCTGACTGCCGGTGGCAGGCCAAACTAAGCGACTCCAAAAAAGGCAAGCACACTCCAAGCGAGCTCGTTGAGCATGCATTGAATCAATGAGCGCTTAGGAAGTGTCGAATGCCGTGATGCATTACGATTACGAGGTGCGTCCGAAATGAACAGTGATTTTTCGCTCTTTGCTATCACCCATCACTCTTTCTCATGCACCCTCCAAGAGTCTGGCTTAGTGCGTACCCAAGCCGTCGAAAATACCGACTCACACTCACGCAAGGCCATCCACCACAGTCACCGGTGCGTCCTCCGGGCTCGGAAAAGCCCTCACCGAGGTCGTCCTAAGCAAAGGCGACATCGTCGTCGCCACCCTCCGCACACCCTCCGTTCTCGCCCCTCTCACCAAGCAGTACCCTCCCTCCCAACTTCTTCTCCTCACCCTCGACGTCACACGTCCCTCCGATATCTCCGCCGCCTTTACCCGCACCCAAGAAGTTTTTGGACGGCTCGATGTCGTGTTCAACAATGCTGGGTACGGGATGATTGGCGAAGTCGAGGGCACACCTGACGCTGATGCTCGCGCACTGCTTGAGGTGAATTTCTGGGGCCTAGTCGGTGTGAGTCGCGCGGCCGTTAGATTTTTCAGGGAGGTGAATCCACCTGGGAAAGGTGGGGTATTATTGCAGAATAGTTCGATGATGGCGTTTCTTGGAGCACCTGGTTCTGCATTTTATTGTGCGAGGTGAGTGAGCGGAGTAGGTCATGTCGAGGCCCGTCTCCAATGATTTATCCTATGCGATGTGTTTTTCCAGTAAGCATGGTGAGTGTTCTGACCCTCCCTTTGTCGGCTTGTTCACCAACCTGGACGTAGCCATCGATGGCTTCTCTGAATCACTTTCAAAGGAACTCCCGTTGAAATGGAATATCAGGGCGAGTCCTACACATCAAATCACATTGCACCGCTCTCACTGATCATTCACCCACAACTAGATCTGCATCCTCCAAACAGGCGGGTTCGACACTAACGCCATCGCAGCCGGCAAAGTCATCCCTCCCCATCCCGCCTACACCGATACTCTCACCGCAATTTTACGCGATGCCCGTGATGAGGCAGCGTTTGATGGCGATCCGTACAAGTTTGCAGAGGCCATGCATCGGCTGATCGTCGGTGCCGATGATGGCAAGAAGATACCATTGTTCTTACCGATCGGAGAGGATGCGTTGGATAGACTGCAGCACAAACTGGGGAAGATGAGCAAGGTGTTGGTGGATGCAGCGCCTTGGTCGGCCGATTTGAAAAAGGATATCGATAAGAACAGGGCCAAGTTGTGATGACGCTGGATGTTTCCATTGGAGTGGATGCATCTCGCCGGTCTGACATTTCTTTTTCCCTATTTCGATCTCCGAGCGCACCCTCGCGGAATTTTTTGGATATGCACATACTTAATGCTTACATGACTTTGCACAAGTAACAACTAGAGCTCTGTGTAGCAAAAAATTCTCGAATCATAAGATGTGAACCCTAGTATGAAACACGAGGGAAACTTGGGACACGGTAAAAATATTAAGTCCGACACTGCGCATACGTACTGTCTACCAAAGAGCACCGATTGTAGGACAATAAACAAGGTCTGCAAAAAAAGAAGGGAAGAAAGCCAGGTAACATGTAATATCAAGTAGTGTTCAAGAGACAATATCCCCCCTGCTACTCCGCTGCTCCTCCATCGTCTTCTGAAATCGACCCTTCGTCCCCCACCGACGCTCTCGACGGCGTCTTTTCCTCCACGTTAAATGTCGGGCCCTGAAACCAATGCATGCCCCCATATACGGGGAGATAATACCACACCATCGCGAGCGACATCACCCCGCCCAATACGACCGACGTATAGTTCATCGTGGTCACGTCTGGATTGGGAGAGGACGGGAAACAGAGAATGACGAGCATGAAAAGCATAAATGCGACGGCGACGGCCGCGATCGGGGCACCCTACCGTAGATCCACGTCAGTGTCCTCCCGCCCTCGACACACGGACGCAGAGCCGAACTTACAAATACCCCGAGCGAAAACGGCCCCGGCTTGAAATCGTTTTCAAACACAAACCTCGACACGATGGGCGTGATATATTCCACATACGTTGCAGTCACCGAAATCGTAAACACGGCGCTGATCGCCGCCCGACCCAACAGTGCCAACAATCCAATCAGGAGTGCGAGCACGCAGTCGAACCATACCGTGTTGACAGGCGTGCCCGTGTACGTGTTCACTCGGTAGAGAAATTTGGAGAGCGGCAGGGCGCCGTCCCTGGCGAACGCGAAGGATTGGCGGGAGGCCGCAAGGACGAGGGAGGAGCCCATCATGTATCTGAGAGATATGAAGAGGTAGAATAGGGAGAAGTGGGCAACCTACTGGACTAAGATGACGAACGACCATAGGACTAGCGCCCATTTTTGTCCGAACGATTTTAGAAATATCCGGGCCACTGGTTGGTTGACAGCACTGCCCACGACGTCGGAAAGGTCCGATCCCATGCAAAATGCCAGCAAGACGTTAATGACTGAAGTCGACCTGAGATATTTAGACTGTGGACAGTGATATATAACTTACCCCAGCCCAAGACACCTGCAATCGCGATGGCACAGACCTTTGGAATGTCGAGGTTGGTCCCGAATACGAGCACAATGTTTCGACTTACCATTCCCCAAGGCCCGGCCGTTGCAGCGTTTAATGACTCCTCGCTGATGTGTATGACCGCGTCATAACCAGCTTTTAAGAGCGATAATGGAGCTGGGTCGAAGAATCAAGCACGAAAGCGAACGCACAGATCGTCCAGAGAGGCGCCAGCAAACCAAGAATGAATCCAAATGGATCTGGCCATCCGGAAACTACAATACTGTCAACATAATAGCTTCATATTCTTATATCTGGTACTTGCGATTCGAGATGTTCCCGAAGACATATGAGGCAGGATTCTTCAACTCTTTGGGCGTCGCAATCGGTAGCATGATAATGACAACGAGACTTAGCCTGTCCACGTTTAAAACCACTGTCACGCAAGAGTACAGCTAGGACTCACAGGATGTTAGAAACTACAGATACTGTCTGTAGCCTCGCAAGCACTTTCGTTCCAAGACTACAAATAATAGCTTGGCTGAGGACGATTGCAGCGTAAATGCAACTGTCGCAGACCCGTTTATACCCAGTATCGAGACATATCGGTGGAAATCCTCACTAGCATTGCCTGCTTGTGATAACCAACTGCCCATTAGAACCTATATTCGCACCGGCAGCGATTTGTACAGTACATCCCCAGTCGACCGACGCTGCAGATGACCCATTAGAAGTACGAGATGAAAAATAGTCTTAATACCTATTCCAGCGATCGCGCTAATCGTACTCGCGTCTTGAGCCAGTTGCTAAACTGTCAGCTGAAGACAAACACACGTCTGGACTTACACCCGACGATCCAACACAAAATGTTGCGACTCCGAGGCGACGACAGCGTGTATGTCAGGTAGTACAGCTACAAGACACATCATTCCTATCTGTGACCATCGACGAAAAGCCAAGACACGTACCCCACCTGACGTCGGGGCTGATGACGCCAGCTCGCCCAGTGCCATCCCAATGCACATAATGAAACACGACCCAAAGGCCCACTTGCCAGCGTCAGAGAACAAATATAGGCAACGAAAAGTACCCAACATACGCCCCATACCATTGACACAGCCCCCCCATTGGATGCCGAACTCGAAAGGACGGAACTGCGAAATAGCGTAAAAGTTGAGGAAACGTAAGATGTAGAACACAGATGCCTAGACGCACGTTATCGATGGTAACAGCCCAATGATACTGAATGCAATTCCAAAAACCTGGCAGAACCTCCGTCGAGTGATGTGTAAGTATATATATCCGCATTCTACTCACATCGAGGGGTTTGAAGTCACGCTTGAACTCCTGTTTATACCCCAGACGCGCCAGCACCTCTTCATCCGATTCCTTTACTGCACGAACGGGCGTCATGATAAACAAGTTAAAGAGACCCGTTGGGTCAGTGGCAACACGGAACACACACCTTCTCGATCCCATTATATACTAGCCCTGCGAAGGTGAATTAATCCATTGTCTTCGATGCCATCTAGAGCTCGAAACATGCATTATCCTGAGAAGCTGCCCGCGTCAAAGTCACAGTCCTTTTTGGGAGCGGTCCTGCACTAATTCCCCCGGAACGTTTCAAAGGATGGGGTAATGAAGTTGCCGCACCTTAGATAAGAGATTGGGTGGTTAACCAGAGTTCAGATTCACCGCAAAGGACTATACCATGAGCCATTACAGCGATACCGAGTCACCTAATTGGGTAGAAATGACCCCTTTCCCTTTGTCTGTATTATCGATAGACATGCACTGTGACCCGGTGTCACAGTCTAAATATCGTTAATATTCCAGAGGTTGACATCGCGGCAATAATCGCGCAGCTGTATACACTGCGTGTTGTTCTTCCGTACGTTATTGTATACATCACATCTCGCCGTGCTATCGAAGTACTCGCTGAGCTGCAGTCTACTGGCGCAGGTTTCAGCAATTAATCATCACGTACCGTGACCCCGCCGGTCCGACAACTCAGTTGAGTTGTCATCCGTGTTGTTCACTGGCTCTACGGTATGTTCATCACATATATTCTTTCTGTTGAACCTGCTTATCTCGCCTTGTGCCTGCTATAGAATTGCTGCATTGTCGAAGTCCACCTTTACGTAGTACAAGCGCCGCCGCACGGTCAGGAAACCCGCAGCATTTTCTTTGTGCCCGTCCACGGAGGTGTTGTGAGTTAGAACAGATACGCCGCGGCCATGAGCTGCTAATCAAGAAAAGAGAGCTCCTGGTTTGCCGATTCCCCTTCAATCTACGCCGACGATATATGGGCCGAATCGGTAGATACACCGCAGTTCTCGGGAATTTAAAAGGTATTCATAGCTCTGCATCCGAGAGTCGATCGAAACCAGTCAATAGCTCCGGCGGCCACTCGTCTGCCTGAACTTCGGCCGCATTGAACTTGCGCACTCGTAGGGCAGATAGTAGGCATCTTCAAAGCAGCGACGACCTACACTGGGGCTGGCACCCATGAAAATTTAGATGTCTGCATATAATTCTATCGAGGTTGGATTTAACATACCACATCCTTGAATTGCGCGAGCATGCTCTGCAGGCGTGACATGTGACGGCTTTCGTGCACGTGATTTGTAAGCACGGTAACGGGTAAGATCCTTCGGCACGTCGTCCGAGCAGCGAGCTTGTAAACCCTCCTGGGTTTGAAGGGGCTCCCCTGTGTTCTCATCGCTCACCCGGTCTGCGCATGAGCACAAGACAAATTTCATTTAAAGGCTATATTAATGAGTTCTACTGTCGCTTCTCATCGAGACAAGCGCAGCCTTGACTATGCCCTCCGTTCCGGTCTTGCAGGTGGTCTTGCAGGGTGTCTCGTGCGTACCCTGCTCTTTCTATGGTAATACTCATGTAGTGACGGTCTTTGGATCTTTGGCAGGCAAAGACAGCCGTCGCACCTCTCGACAGAGTCAAGATTCTTTTCCAAGCCTCTAACCCCGACTTCCAGAAATATGCAGGTGTGGGATACGGGTGTATCTGCTTCCATCAATCGCACGCTGATATCCGTCCACCTTCAAGGGTCGTGGACGGGCGCATTTCGAGCTGGCCTCGCAATATATAGAGATGCTGGCGCAGGGGGGTTACTTCAAGGACACTCTGCAACGCTACTCCGTATATTCCCATATGCCGCCATAAAGTTTATGGCGTATGATCAGTGGCGCCCGGTACGTTGTTGTGTTTTGCCTAGCAGACGTTTGAACTGACACTCCCGCTAGCTGCTCATACCAACGCCGGACCACGAAACAAACATTCGACGTTTCGCCGCCGGCGCATTAGCAGGTGTGTGCTCTTCATGCAATGTCCCTGCTACATCTTTAACGTGCATTTGTCAAGGAATGTCATCTGTCACACTAACATACCCATTAGAATTAATCAGAGTTCGCATGGCATTCAACAGTCACATGACAAGCAAGGCCGGACGGCCTTCATTCATCCGCGCTATCTCCCACATCTACCACGAAACCACCGTTTCTCCCACCTCTTCATCCACCTCATCGTCCACCCCCAAACAAATATTCGAACGGTTTCCGATACTCAAGTTTTATCGCGGTTTCACCGTCACGATGGTCGGCATGATTCCTTACGCGGGGACCGGGTTCCTCGTGTGGGATTTCTGCCGTGCCTATTTCTACCCTGTTGTAGAAGGCAAGGCCCAACGGCCCAGTGTCGCCGCAGATCTTGCCATCGGTGCAGTGTCCGGGGCCATCTCCCAGACCACGTCCTACCCTTTCGAAGTCGTTCGACGACGTATGCAAGTAGGCGGTTTGACGCGTCCCGATCGATGGTTAGGCTGGGGAGAGACAATGAGGACCGTATATGCGTCTGGAGGGTGGAGAGGATTCTTTGTCGGTCTCAGCATAGGCTATCTGAAGATTATACCAATGACTGGCATCAGCTTCGCAGCATGGCAGGGTTTCAAGCGGATGCTGGGATTATAGAAGGTAGAATGTACACCTGCATTAATATGACTCTCTGTCGCTAAACATCTTGAAACATGAGCTGATGTCAGCGACATGAATGGCCCGGGATCAAAATGAACGATCGTTTCAGGTCACCGTTTCGGGCAAGTGATACCGCCAGAAGGAAATCTTGTTGGGGCTGTCAAATGTCAAGGCTAATCATCTGAGTCACAGATACCAGCAGATACCGAACTAAAACCACAGGGTATATAAGGTAGGTATCGCCTAATCGCCAACGACATCCCGAAGTTTTCCTCACAACGGCTGAAAATATGGCAAACCCACGAGTTTGGCTAAGTAAAGCTCTCTCCTGTAGATCCCGGAGCAATAATCACTGATGCTCCATCGCTAGTTACGGGCGCATCATCTGGGTTCGGAAGATCACTCACCGAGTTTGTCTTGAATCAAGGCGAAATCGTCGTCGCGACGCTCAGGAAGCCCGAGGTGCTCCAAGAACTCTCGGCGAGCTATCCGGAAGATAAACTGCTCGTGCTCAAAGTCGACGTCACCAACCCGACCGATATCCACCATGCGTTTGCGCGGACCAAGGAGGTCTTTGGCAGACTGGACGTCGTCTTCAACAACGCGGGCTCTGTTATTGTGGGAGAAGCCGAGATGACCCCGATCGATGATGCTCGGGCGCTGTTCGATGTGAATTTCTGGGGCGCAGTGCGTGTCAGCCAGGCAACCATGAAATTCTTTAAAGAGGTGAATGAACCAGGACGAGGGGGGATATTGTTGCAGAGCAGTTCTCTCGCGGGATTTGAGGGTCCGCCTGCTTTTTCGATTTACGCTGCCAGGTAAGTTTGATTAACATGGTAATATGCAGAGGAAGATTGACACACATTCTCCCAGCAAACATGGTGAGATCACGCACCTGAAATAGGGTACGCTGGTGACTTACTTACGTGAGGGAATGTTTAGCCTTGGAAGGCTTTTCAGAAAGTCTGGCCAAGGAAATTCTGCCGCAATGGAATATCAAGGTCAGTAGCCTCCGAACTGCCCTCACTACCCTTCCACGAAAATTTGGACCAGATATGCATCCTACAAACCGGAAGCTTCAACACGAATGGGCTACCCAACGCCACGATTCTTCCCGAGAGCCCGATGTACAGCGATGAAGCATCCCCGCTCACAGCCCTTCGAAACATACTGACTGCGCCGGGGTTCAAATTCGAGGGAGATCCAAACAAATTCGCAAAGACTATCTACTCGCTGGTCGAGAGTGGTGATATTCCGTTACATCTTCCCATAGGACAGGATGCGTTGGCGGTGGCGAAAGAGGTGGCAGAGTTGCGCGAAAAGGAGATTGCTGGGGCGGCACCTTGGTCTACCGATTTACTGCGTGATGGCCTTTAGCTTCGGTGCCATACCTCGTTTCTTGGGTGGGCCTTTGAGAAGATACACGCGACTGCGTCCATCTACTTCCGCACTGCCGCGCCCAAGTCAGGGTATGTGTAACTCCGTAATTCACCTGGTACCATCGACCTGTACCTAATAAATCCTCGTAACTCGTGACACAGTGAAATATTGTTCAATGATGCGAGCGTTGATAATCGGGGATTTCTCGGACAACAGGGCTGATTCGCAGTGTCGGATCTCTTGCGCCCTCTGACGATGATTCAGAGCCCTACGCTACAAATTAAACCCGTTGAGACCAACTTGGATTTATGGTTCGTAGGACCGGCTCAGGCGCACGACGGCAGTATACCTACTACACCCAAAGAACAGAGTACACATCCAGACATGGAGAAAACAGTCAAAGACAACTTCAATCCTTAGATTTCGCATCAATCCCCGACGTCGGAGGCGCAGAACGCTTCGACTTGGCCCATATGCTGGCCACTGGAGATTCTCATCAGCCTTCAGTGCCAGTGGGCCAGATGTTCCCGTCTAGAGACGGCTTCGTCTTGTTGATGCACCAAGTAGATGACTCTAAGTATTCCACATCTTGATCATATCGACCAACGTCGGCAAAGAAGTGCAACAGTTGCCAGTCTGAACGGCTTGGTGAGACTTTGACCTTCTCTCGGTCTCCGGTTGTTGGAGGTTTCCTATAGGGCGACTTGAAGGGAATCCTCAATTCCCGCAGGAGCTTGGAGACCGGGGTCTCGTATTTAGGCAGAACACTGCTTGACTACGAATAATCCCCTGCACGGAAGGCCTAGGACTTGACATCCCCGCCCCGTTTGCTATACCTCATAATGTTCATCAAACATGGCCATGTCTTTGCCACGACGCACAACCCCGTAAGAATCAATGGCAACAAAGTCACCCATCCAATGACGTGCAGGAATGATTCAAGATCGTCCGTGGGCGTGTGCTTCTTGCCAGGTGCTGAAGTAAATTTGCAGACATGAATTGCCATGTTCCCTAATCAAGTTAAGCGTGATGAGCGCATGATCGAATGTCAAAAGGATGTTCCCCGCACTTACATCACGACGCAAGATCTTCGCGGTATCGTATGCATGGGAGTGAGCTTCACAGGGTTATATGTCAGTGTAAAAGGTTGAATATCGCAAGAGGCAAACGCACCCAGAAGCGCGTCAAAGACGGTCGTAACAAGCTCTTTGGTGTATTTGAATTTGCAAAACGCGCGTCCCACGACCCCATAGGCGAGCCGGGGGTGGTGGAAGGGGGATACATATTCCACATAACCATGGATGGAGCATCCACCATTGGGATGGCTCTTATTTGATGGATTTGATGCGAGCACACTGACGCAAGTGCAAGACCGAAATTTTGAGTGCTCAGACGAGATCTCGTGTGATATACTTGTCAGAAAATCCATTTCAGACCACATTGACTGCCTACCGTGTTTCAACCGCTCCCAATGCCAAGCTTGCCCCACTATGTCGCAGCGGATCTTGACAAAGGACCAAGACCATCATTGTTCTGCCAAATATGCTGACAATCAACACGTGCGGTTGCCTGGGGCTGCTAATATGTGATATTCGGTGTGACGTCGAGGACATGGAACGCCTACTCAGAGAGCTGCCTTTCAGGTTCAAGTTGCCGACCTACTTCAATGAGTCGAGCATCTCAACGTGTTTTAAGCTCTGAGTCATTGTCAGAGGGTGTAAGAACATCCGTTATTGTGGGTCATGATGGACGTGATTTCACATGCACAGTGTAGGTCAGCCCTGTAGTTTATCATTACCCCATCGTTTACGATCATCATAAATAGGGGCTAAATACATGAAAGCGGCAATTGCTGTGTGTCACCTGACCGAGACGCGTCACCATTACCTCGTGCTGTCCACCCAATTACTGCCAGTGAAGCGGACAGGAAAAGTCCACAGCTAGGTTGGTACAACAATGATAGTCCTCGCGAGACTGACATGTCAACTCAGCTTGATCCATCATATTAGGGGATAAATACCGGGCAACCTTCCGCCTAACCCTGGAACCTCTCCGTTCGTTTTATCTCTCTTCATTTGCGCCTTCTTTAACATGTCTCATACTGAACAGGACGAGACCGCTACTCAACTTGAGCCCACCATCACAGACAACGCGTTACACGCCACCCAGCGTGAATTTGCTAGTGAATCCACTCCGGCTAAAAAGAAATACGGGCCAGACTTGGCATACACGTCCGCTGTAAAAACTTTTGAAGAAGTTCAGAGCCACCTCGGAAAGGAGATGAATGGTCGTTGGTTGGGTGCGATGCCCGTCGATGCGTTCCTTGATAAATACGTCCCTGCCACTGAGCAGCCACTACCCGACCTAGGCGCGAATCCATTCTGGGCGGTCCGCAGCGATGGGGTGGAAAGTACCCGCTATGACCCCTTTGTGAGTACTCGTCTCATCCCAGAAACATCAGTTTTGTGACAACGTCCGTCATCCAGATCGCTGCTATCGAAGGATGGATGCCTCACCTTCAGGCTGTAAACACAAGCTCGAAGGTAGACACGGTGAACAATTTGAAGCT